>BPLS01028684.1:28833-44377 GCA_019656275.1 Rhododendron kiyosumense | reverse complement strand
ATTGATTTTCCATCGCCGGCAATGCTCAGTCTCTCTTTTTCTTTAACCAAAAGTCTGCGCATACAATTTTAAAATGTTGGGATTAGGCCCGGTAAATCCCAACAAGTGACATCAAAGCTAATGGTTAGAAATCTTGGGAGCATTCGACGGTTGCAGATCCGGACTGCGGTTGTTAGGCAGGTCACACACAAAAAAAAATGTTGGAAAAATGGGCTTGTCGGCTGTGTTGGGCCCTGGGAAAGGAAAGAGCATTGTGTATGCGTGCTCTCAGAGGGGAAGATAAAAGAAAGTGCAAGCATGTATGTGTGTATGGGTATGGATGCTCATGGTCATGATAATGGCATGTGGCATGGAGATGCCGTGCATGTGTGTATGTGTATGTCCATGGATTTTGTGAAGAATGCATCAGTGGTTTGGGCTGGCAGACCAAGGAGAAGAAAAAGAAAATTCCATTGTGACTCTAGATGGAGCAAGGATACATTCGAGGGAATGTCACAGGCGTTTTACCAGAGTGGCAGTGGAAATGTTGCTGGTTTTGAGATTGGAGCAGGTGAATAGACAAATCACGGATGACTAGACGTTCACGTGAAAGCTTCAGATGCAAGTGAATAGGCAAGTCGCGGATGACTAGACGTTCACACGGTGATGGGGGTGCGAGGCGCCCGACTAAGCACGGGGGTGCATTTGATTAGTGTTGCGGGTTTAGCCACGGAAGAGCTAGTGAGCAAGGAGACATTCAGTAAGCGGTGTACCCAATGTAGGGGTGATGAGACGCTCGACTTAGAGTGACACAGGCGCTCGCTAGAGTGGTTGAACGGGTTTAATGATTTTTCACATGTGCAAAAGGGGGTAATTGTTGGGTTTTGCCCCAATGTGAAAAAAAAAAAAATAAAATAAAAAAAGAAAAAGGAAAGAAATCGGTGGCTTTTTATTGGAAATGCTGTGAACCTTTGGTGGAAAGGTTTTGGAGCATTGGTCAATGCATGTTTCAAGGAAAAGAGCCAGCATGAGCAATTAATATGGAGCATGTGTGAGATATTTGGTGCTGGGCTCTAGAATATTCTGGACAAATTCAGAGGCTTTATGCTACATGTATTTAAGATGGGTTTGTGCCGTGTGTGAAGATAGAGAGAGGGTGGAGAGAAAGAAAGACAGACTGAGGAGAGAGGAGAGAGGAGAGTCAGTCCGGGTACCCTTTGGGGGTCTCTCCCACCGTGAGGTTTTGTGTGAGAGAGAAAAGATGTTAGGGAAAAATAAAATTGTGGGGCTGAGTGTAAAACGCACATTATATAGAGCCGTATATTAGGAGCTCATGAGGGTTTTACATCTTACATTGCAATATCTATTTTTCATATAGTGGAAGATTTCTCTCGCTCCCGTGGACGTACCCGAATTTGGGGAATCACGTATTTTGATTGTGTGTGTTCTCTTGTGCGTGTGATTTTGTTTTTGTTTATTGCGCTTCTGTTGCGGGTGGGATTTAGGGGGTAAATCCCAACATAAAATACAATTATGCATATAACTATGAACGGAACAGTTCGATGGACATGGATCCATGTAAATTTAATGGTCCCAGACAACACCTTGTCTGGAGTTATGTGATGCATATGAACCCATATTCAATGAACGGTGCCAGGAGGCCTAATACGGTAGAAAAAAACTTTCTAAACATGTCCAGGAAAGATAAATTGACGATCCAGTGGACCATTCATTTCTGGACCATCCATTTCTCTTTTTTAGACATTTTCCTAAAAAGTGTTTCTGGATCTTATTATTTTTTACGGTCCCAAACAAGTAGTGTACGGAATTGTGTTTTAAATTTGTGCGCTTAGCACCGCGCTTTTTCAACTGTTCAGAAAATAATTAGTCGTGGGACTGACGTTGCATGTAATGGTGATATATGGTTACGTAGTGGATTCGGTAATATGTATGTGTATATCTTGTATAAATATCGATGGTTTTGTATGCTGTTTATAAGTGCTAGTTGCTAGAAATCCGATAGTCTAGTCTGACTGCACAGATATTGCATACAAATTACAATGTGGGACACACTACGGGTACATGTAACGAACGATTCGGATCGTTTGAGTGAGATCAGCAGTGAGCCCAATACCGTAATCTATGCACAAAATATGTACAGTGAGCGGCTCTCTTTTTTCCAATGCTTTCTAATTGTGATCGAAAAATGATTTAATTAGCGATCAATTTGATATATATAAAGCCAAGAAACACTAATAGATATCAAAACCTAGTACATGAGTTTGAAGCTATTCGGTGAATGATCTTGGTGCTACTTCAGGATGGCGACCAGATGCTCTCTGGTCCATTTTATCTATTAGACAGTCGGTCTTTTTTTGGGTCCACCTTAATGATCCGAATGTTTAATTTTTTACCTTCTCAAGAACGTTGACCACATCCAAAGTCAAGTTGATTGAATTTTGGTTAATCTGGTTTCGGAAAGCATTTATCTTGAAATAAAAAAGAGAGTTTACAACATTTGATTAAATCCCGATGGCTAGACTATCTAATTTAAAATGTGAACAGTTTCGATTATCAGCATAGGCCTGACAAAGGCCCGAAAACGGAAAAACTGGACGGTCCGGTATATTTTTGAGATGGGCCTAATGTTCATGTCATATTTATGTTTGACTTCGTGTGTTTGAGATGGGCCTGATGTCAAGCTGGTTGATCGCTCAGCACTACTTGCTTGGCTTGGGTTCATCCGCACGCAGCCGAACATCAATGAACCGGTGAAACTATATGAGAGCTTTTATAAAAGTACATTCTCCAGGACCCACACTGGTTTCGGGTATAATGTTGGACCATTATTCTAGGGTATAATTTCAACTAATTTTATTTATCTTTTTTTTTTCAAAATTTAAACATACCTTTCAAATTTTCAATTTCTCAAATTGAAGCGAATAAGACAATAAATATAATTTCTGCACAAACAGGAGAGCAATTGAAAGAAAACATGATGACAGTAAGCCCACAAAATTTATAAAAAAAAAAAAAAAAAAACATGACCAATAGGGCTTGTACTTTCTGTGGGTCTCATCCATTATGCGGCTTGCACTTTTCTACTATTTCAATGATGATTGTAAGGATATTTTGTAAGGATATTCGGGTCTGGATCTTTCTCTGCAAATTCAACCAACATCACCAAATAAGTTGGCATTCCAAGATCAGAGTGGAGTCATGTTCACCTACTGATACAAGTCCCAAAAATTTGTACTCACTTTTTTGGGTTCTCGCTGAATTAGCTTTTAAACTTGGCATGCTCCTCTTTTGCCAACTTTACCATTTTATAGTGGGCACATGTTGCAACATTTTGCGGGCTGTCAAAACAGGCTTCCTTGCCCCAGCTTCTATTGTTTTTCCATCTCGAAAGGGGCTTTCGAAACAAAGTCCTGTGGAAGTCCATTTTCTGGAAATGAGCTAGAGTGTAGTCCTCAATCTATATCTAGTCGATATTTAGGCTGCCAGTCTTATCCCTGAAATGAATTGTTGTATGCCTATGTTGTCCTATGGGTTAGGCAGATATCAAAGGTCATGTTTGGGGTTTTAGGTCAAAGGTTCAAACTCAATTCAGTTTACCAATGGGCTAGCTAGGCAGATCGATATCAAGTCATGTCCCACCAAGAAGCAAGGAAGATACTAGGTTATGTACAAAATTGCCTTACGGGAAGTTTGGTGGATGAATTTGAATGTGTCGATTGAAACTGCTGGATATCGAGATCATGAGTCTCCACGGAGTTTCAAGTTGGGGCATCCAGAGGTGCTCTTTCTTGCTTCCATGTTGTTTCCGAATCTTTCTTACATGTTGATCTCCTTGGTCAAGCTACTTTGGATGTAAATATATTGGTGGGGACTACAGGATATCTAGATCATGAGTCTCCATGGAGTTTCAAGCTGGGGCATCTTGAGGTGCTCTTTCTAGCTTCCATGTCGTTCTAGAGCATCTTTTTGACATGTTGATTTTTGATAATCTTCTGACATGTTGATTGATCTGCTTGATCGAGCTACTTTGGATGTAAATGTGTCAGTTGAAACTACTGGATATCTAGATCATGACTCTCTCTCTCTCTCTCTCTCTCTCTCAATGTTATCTTTAATTGGCATTTTTCATGTTATATAGATTCCGAAGGTGTTACATAACTCCGAAGGTGAAAACGATCACGAGGACTAATCATTCTACAGTTGCTGTCACATGCGTGCGATCTAATTTCCATGGAATATTCGAATGTCCCAAATGGGTTTGCACCTGCATCCTTTTATTTTTCTGCTAGGATCGAGTCAAAGTATCTTTTGCAGGCAAAGGAGCACTTACGGTCTGCAAGTTCCAAAACACACATGCATATCAATTTGAGATCAAGTGCAAAATCAAGGTATCGGAAGGTAGCAATTGGACTGAAGTTTCAGCGACTTGGAAAGTTTGCTCACATTTACATCACCATCGCACAAGCTTCCATTTGTACCAAAAGAGAATGTCAATTATAGTTGTCTCTCATTCTGTAAAATATTACTTCCACTGTCCCTTATTCAGAGTCTAATATTCCATTTTGGATTGTCCCTTAACAAGTGTCCATTTTGTAAAGTTAGTGAGTAAAAATTGATGTATTATCTATTTTGTCCCTAAAAGTATATTTTATTTTGAAAAGTTAATGAGTAAAAGTTAATGATGGGTAAGTAGAGAAAGTGGAGGAAAAAGTTAATGTGAAATGTATAATTATGATGTTTTTCTAATAAGTTGGAATTACGAAACAGGACACTTAAAAAGAAACGGAGAGAGTAAAGCATATATCTTACTGTAATACAAGTATTACCATGGTGTAAACCATTCACAAGAAGACATGAAGGAACATGAAGGAGAAAACCCAAAAAAGACAAATACAGCTACAGCCCCATCCAAATAACCATAAAAATGTCATTCTTAAGGGAAATTATGAGAGGAGAGCATGATCGTGGAAGAAGCTGCCTTAACAAAGGCCTCAGAAATCGCAACGCCAACTCTTTTTCAAAGTGGCATTTGCACACAAACAGCTATAATCAATGTTCTAAATGGCACTTGACGCTAGTAGGGCGGAAACCCACCTCCAAGCGCCAAGCCGCCTAGGCGGCGCCAAGCATTTCAGCGTTTTTTTTTTTTTTTTTATTTATAAAACAAACCATTTTCCAATCAAATTATATTCTATGTATCCATAATGCAAGTTCAAAGTTCTACATAACCATAATGCAAAGTTTAATATTCAAACTTCAAAGTACAACCCAAATGAAATTAAGTAGTAGCAACTAGCAATTAAGTTGAATAAAACAGTGTTGAATGGGGATGTAAATGTAATTGTAATATATATAGATATGACTTTGTAAAATTACATAATAAGCCCTTTTAGTTTTTGTACTTTTAATCCTAGCCCTTTTATGTTAATAGTATTCAATTTAGGCCTCCAAAAACGCCGCCGAGCCCGCCTAGGCCGCCAAAGCCTTCAAGGCCACCAAACCTCCTTGGGCGCCAAATCAAATGCCAAGGGGTATTGGCGTGGCGGCGAGGTACCTCCAAGCGCCTAGACGGCCTCCATTTAGAACACTAGCTATAATAAGAAGCATTCGCCAAAGAATGTCTGGAAATTTCAGCCCAACATACCAAATATAAATAGCATGTCAAGTACTAGTGCTCCATCAGGAATTGACGACGATTCTTGTCATGCATGTTAATGGTTTGGTTAGCTCATACAACTAGGTCCACTACCAAAAACACTACCGGCCTTCACAAAATAAGAAGTGCCCCGGTTCCTGTGTTCTACTTGTCATGTTATAGATGACTACCATCAACTAGTCTCAGACATAATTTGACCACAGACCACAACCTGACGCACCACGTTATAGATACCAGTTGCAGAAGATTTCTATCCAAACAGGGCACCCGCCATCTCTGTTACTATAACTGGATTCACACTTAAAACCCACTGAACCAGTGAACGTGGGTGCAACAAAAGTTTGCCTTGGTTCATCAACAAAAATCCATAGGTTCACCAATAAGACACTTCTTTTTTTTTTGTGATAAGTTTCACCAATAAGACACTGCTAACACCATTCACTCTAAGGAGCTTTCAATTAATCATAGAGGTGAAAAGACGGGAAGTGTCAAGTGGCAGATAGATTCTTCTAATCAATTTGACATCAGACAAGTAGTTTACCAAGTATGAATAACCTATAATGGTCTAGAACCCATGTCGAAAGACGCAGCAACAATTTCTGTCAGGCCTTCTAACCTCAGAAACACCATCCAGCCACTTAACAAAAACAAAATTAAGCATATTTTAAATATGTGGCTACTTCAGCCAGAAGCGCAAACAAAATAGAAGCTTTCCTGAATAAAGATTGACAACTTACCAAAAGCTTCTGAATCATTCGATAATTATTTCCTATGCATGTAATTAAACAAGTCACAGTTACTGGTGCACAAAATGTAAAGCGAATGAGAAATCTGTAAATCCCAAAATGTCTGTAAATTTTCAAGTCGTCACCAGAGTATCAATCTGCATATCATCTCTAAACTGTTTCAGTGTAGCTGTATGGATATCTCAACCCCACCAAGATCATTTGCTCTCGATGTCATATAGATCTGTTCTGAACATTTATATTAAGGAAACTACTGAATATTGTGAGAACCATTTAATGCAGGTGCTTGTGAACAATTTATAAAGGCTTAGACGCCAAAAAGAGAGTATCTTCAATTTCACATATACATAATACTATCATTTAAAGAATTGGAGTACTAATAAAATTGGTATATCTCCTATGTAATGAATCTTAGTCTGCCATGGAATTTGCAATAAAATCTCAGGCATGATTTCCCACGACACCATAAGATCGTATATAAACTTGAGAAAACAAAATGAAGAAATGACACTCACTAGCCATAAGCTGAGATAAACTCCAAAGAACACTTAGTTGGTGCTCAGAAAGAGCCTGAGATAAACATTTTCAAGGAGAAAGTCTAAGAAAGACAAGAGACTTTTCAAGGTTTATATATAACATGGCCAGCAATATTTTTCATTTTTTTTTTTTTTTCGAACTATGAGAACAAGGATCAAAATGAACACGTATGCTAAGTTGGAACCCGGCCAGTCGGCACAAGTTACTAATTGACACTCACTAGCCATAAGCTGTGCAATGTGCATCATATACCTCCACAGGAAATATCAAATAGAAGAGACTATTCTACTTCACATTCTTTACCACAAGATACTTATGCAAACTTAAAACTCCTTTAATAACTACAGAGTTTCGTCCACACAAACAAGTGACCTGTTCTGCTCTCTTAGAATCAGTACACCAAACGAACCTCTGCAGAACATTTTCACTCTCCCATTAAACCTAAATTCACAAAATGTTCTAGTTTTATTCACTACAAAATGATCCTTCCTGCTAGGTGACAAAATGTTCTCAGGCCAAATTCTTTATGATACCACCAGAAAAGTTGCTTCATTGCCATGAAGCAAAAAGATTCCAATACCTATAGCTTGAGAGGTGGCCAACATTTCAAACCATTCAATTCCTTCTCTTTCCTCCTTGTCCTCTTTCTTTTTAGTTGATTAAAGTATTTCTTCACTAATTTAGTGTTCACTTCACTACTTGGTCTAAGTCAAACCCTTTTTGAAATTCTTCTTAACGCTCATGTGAACTTCTTTATCTGCACAAGAGTTACATAACCATGCTTATGTTTTCAAGAGCAGCAGCACTATTCTACATTCGAGCTCCAAATCACTAAAATTTTAACATGGAAGAATAGTTTTTCTCCCGACAATTCCTCAAGTTATGCTAACAAATACTGTGAGTTTACCGGATCTACGCTATGGAATGACATTGACTCAAAACACTCCAAAATATTGTTAAAACTCCTACCACTATACATCTGAACCCTTCAAGTAATGCTTTTGTTCGAGAACAATACTTTCTCTGTACATCATCGTTCACTAATTTAAAATGGCTTACTACCCTTGTCCTTTGGAAACATCAAAACCTTGAACTACTCAGCAATATATGTATCTAGTGATCCCTATCATAATCATAAATCAATAAGAAGTAGCAAAAGAATCAAGTACTAGCGGAGAACAAAGGATAGCCCAAGTCGTAAGGTGCTCTCTTTACCAGCATGAGGTACTCGGTACAATTCTCATCGTAGGATCCCATTCCCCACCCACTTAGATTAGGCTAGTGTAGGTTCCTTGCCTGCATGGGCAGAGGCACTAAGCTACACATGGGGTCACTTGACCCCACTCATTTTGATTTCTCATAAGAATATCTTATGGTTTGCAACCAAATTTTGTTATTTAGACCTCACAAAAAATCTCTAAATTGACCCAACTTGCTTCAAATGCAAAGACTTCAGAAGCATTGTCTTCATTTTTAGAATTGATAATTTGATAGTGTTACATAGAAAGCTATCATGCATCGTTTTACACACCAAATAAATCGTTGGGACCAAATATAATGCAAAATTAGATTATCACCGTGCATCTACTTATAATTATTCTCTTAATTTAATTACTTTTTGAACATAGCATGTGACTCTAATTTTTGACCCCACAGACCAAAATTTCTGGCTCTGCCCATGTAACTCAAAAACAAAAAAAAATCGAATTTAAAGAAATAGTATGAAAAATGAAGAAAAGGATACACCAAGTAAATCCCATGAGCCAATGCCCCAGCCAACACAGCAGTGAACAAACGATCCCTCAGAACAGGGTTACGTCGCAATTGAATTCGAACTGAAAATTGAAAACTTACAATTAGCTAAAATTACAAGAAACCCGCGTAATGAAATTAGGAAAAAGATGTGAAAAAGACTGCTTACTGAGAGGAAGGACAGGAGCGTAAATTAGGGGAACGAGAAATTTGAACTGGATTCCTCTGTTCTGTCTTCTCATTGCAGCTTGCCTGTGGAAAACAAATTATAAGAACCAATAAATTAAAAAAAAAAAAAACTTTCCCTATAAGTAACAACAGAGAGAAAGGGCGAAGGGATCTGAACAAAGCCTATATGTATGAATGGATGTAGAGATATATGGTTGTGCATGTATGTATGTGTGAGTTGTTGGGTACTTACTGGTTGGAGGAATCCGAAGGCGAGGCCATTGGGAACCCTTGAGAGAGAGAGAACCCTTGAGAGAGAGAGAGAGAGAGAGAGAGAGAGAGAAATTTGATTTCGCCGTGATTTTGATGGGTCGTCAATTGTGATGGGCCTGATGGCTGAGGAAATTTATTTTCCTATTACACCGACCTCCTTGAAGTTCATGATAATTTCGAAGACTCCTCTCCCGTGCAACCGTCGGGGAACGGGCAAAAATGCTACTTGTACAACCGTTGTGTTGGTTGTGCAAGTAATTCTAACCGTCCAGATGCATTTGAAAGGTTTAGATTTTAAAAAAATTCTTCCGAAGAAAAGTTTAATTTTTCCAATGAAGAATTTGAGTGAATCCTGACCATTTATTACAGCAATGGACGGTTAGAGATTGGTTGTGTGTTGTGTTTTGCACAACCGTTGTGCGTGTAGCACTTTTGGGGAACGGGTGTCCAGTAGTCACGTAGTGCATACCGTATAATGCGGCATTTGAGCTGTCCATCTCGGTATCTATGGTTCAATTATGTTTGTTAACTTTTTGACCAGTAACAGCGCTTTAGAGAATCTAAAGCATCGATTTCGAAAACGAACGATCAAATATCGAATTACAGATTTGCACTACAATATTCTCAGGCCCCAAGCGTCATGTCCAACATAAAGCTAACACCACACATTAGTGGCAAAGCCATGACCTCTACTCCAGAGGAGCCAAATTAAGAGAAGGAAAAGAATAGACAAAAATGAACTTCTGAAAATCGATTAAGTATATAAAAAATAGAGTTCAAAATTTAACTAATTGTATGCCAAAAAATGTTCTCACTATTAAAGTCACAAAACACAATATTTTTTTGTAAGTGATTGGGAGAGTGTTATTTCACTACACGTGCAACAAATAGAGTGACAACCAAATGGTGGCGGTTCTACACTTTTTGCATCAAAAGAGGCTTCAACCCCCACCAGGCACCAGCCGCATCCTCTTTTCTCTGGGCATGCCAAATTTAAAAAGAACTTCACATGCCAAATTTAAAAAAATAAAATAAAATAAAAATCCCGAAGTGGGGTGGAGGGCCTTGGTCCCATCCACTCCTAACACACTTACACAGCTCCGTCCGAGACACACACCCCTCCCCCTCTCTCTGTCTCTCTCTCAAATTTACTTGTCGGGCGGAATTAGTAGCAGAGAGATACGTGCAATACTTGTGTCATGCACTTTTTCCTTTAAACGAGTCAAGCACGTAACTGATTAAGCTTGGTTTGATAATTTAACGAGCTTTAAAAATATGTTTAAATTTAGCTTGTTTATGAGATGAGTCAATCTCAAACAAGCTTTTAATCAAGCCTAACCCATGCCAATCTCAAGTAGATTGAATTTTTTATACATAATAAGTTGAACAAGTCGAGTAGTAGTTTGTTCAAGTTTGGCTTGAAATTTTAATAAGCTTCAAAATAATGTTCAAACTTGGTTGGATTATGTAATGTAACAAACCAATCTCAAACAGGTTTTTAATGAACAAACACAAGCTCAAATTCGAATAGCTTGGTTCTAGTTCATTTAGTAGTCCTATCAAGGGGTCCAGATTTACTTGGATGCCCAACACGTCTTCTTATTTACCAAACCTGTTTTCTAAGACGGAAAAACTTAATACTGAGTTTCTCTGCTCAGGTTGCTACAGTCTGTATATATTCACAAAATAATGTGTCATCCATTCTTGATTATTGGACTTCCCTCCGGCAGCGCGGCGAAATGTAGGTACGGGTGTCACGGCCTCCCCAAACTTTGCTACACAGGTCTAGTTCAGTTTTTTTATGGTCCAGTCCGGTCTAGTTTTGAGCCGTTGTGGAACCCTCCCAGATCCACAATAATGATCAGAATCATTTATTTTATAGAGCTTATCGAATATGTCATTCTCTTAGAAATTGAATCCAATAAGGAGTTCACAACTTTTCACTTAGGTCTTGGGTCAGTCATTCAGTCCTTCAGTCTTGATCACTAGTAGAAGAAAACTTATTTAACATGGGACTTTAGTTTAGCCCAATCCAAGAAGTGAGATTGACCCCTTTAATAATAGCCCCTAAAATATATCTAACACAACAAGAATAATGCAGGGAACCTGTTCAAATCTGGTGACTGGTGTTTTTGAAACTTGGGCACCCGCTAAAGCTAGCCAAATTCTGGCTCCACTCCTGATTGAGTTGACAGTGATAGCGCAAGAAAGGAAGATCATATCGGAACCATTATTTTGTGTTGGGTTCCAATTTCCTACAAAAAAAAAATTCTAGAAACAACCAAAGAGTGCTTGATGATCAGTTTTTTAATCTTTTTTGCGGCCCTTAACCACTAATATTCCAAATAATAGTCAACATATAGTGTTTCTTATACCACTCAAAGGCACGAAGCTGAGCTTGCTGCTGCAGCTAGTCAGTCTGTTCCAGATGACAATGATGACGCATTCGAGGAGAGGGCTTGGAGTATTATCAATGGAAGGGCTCATGGCTTTTTTCCATCTTTTTTGTGTTGTGTCCATGAACCACATGATCACCAGTTATGTTCTTGACCGGGCATTGAATAGGTCTATGATTGTAATTCCTGTAGAATTCGATCCTTCGGCTGCACTATGTACGGTCGTGCCTTTGTGTGTTGAGGTGATAAATCATGGCTGCAGCTAGCCTAAATGCTCAGAGTCGTGATCATCTCTCTCGCTCCCTGCATGCAATGCAAGTCATTGCTAGCACGCGAGTCATCTTTTTTTCCTTTCTGCATTAAATTGTTTGGCAGAGCCCACTAGACTTGTTTCCAAACCATTTTGGCCTTGTTCATTTTGGGATTTCAAAACTTCTAAGCACGGTCTTTAATATATTTTTGACTATGCACTGATGTACATGCTCTTATTGTGTTGTGTATCGTCGTCCATGGGTCTTGATGATTTGAGAAGCCACTTTTAAGACACAGAGAGAGAACGGAAGAGAGAAGAGAGAGAGGAAAAGGACCACAGATGGAGATAATGCGCACCCATTTATGAGTGAGTTGGTGAAGGTTGATAGCTATGAGCATCTTTTGAAATTAGCGAACAAAATCTATTGGGGCATTGCCGCATTGTCCACCCCGGTAAAACCGGCCCGGAAGAATCCCAAGCTTGGGTAGACATTCCTGAAGATTTGGGGCCGACGAATTGGGCTCAAAAGATTGTGTTCCGCAAGGGATTGAGCTTGTTTTGTGTTCGGACTATGGCTGGGCCATAAATTTGCCTTTGGGCCCTCCTTTGTTAATCAGGACTCGGGCTATAAAACTATTTGTTCAGGCCAGGCCCAACTACCCAGCAAGCAGCATTGTCACTGGAGATTATTTAGTGTTGTTGTGGCGATACCCCAAGGGCACTGAATCACATTTCCATGTCAACCTTAGTTTTGCGGGTGAACATAGAACAAAGATTTATGAACACAAATTTGACCATTACAAACTAGCCCATATGTATCAGCCATTTTGGACATGCGTGCATTTGTAACATAAGTTTCTGCACGTAGCATTTATCGTACCAATTTGTGTCAATTACTAAGTAGTAAGGAAATTTTAGAATAAGAACACCTTTTTTTGGCAACTCATTGCGTTGTTTCTTATTGTACTTCTTGTTTTTGGTATTAATATATGAATGACTTTCGTTTAAGGACCACAAAAAGTCAAATCCAAATCCTACAAACGAAGTCTAGGACAAAATATAACTTTAACCTGACATTTCTCTTCATATTCTACTAATAATAACACATAACAATACAAGTGAACTACCATCAAACAAACAATGCCGCCTCCCATTCAAATCCTAGCTTTGCCACTGAACGCATATAGCTTAGATTAGTCCGAAGTTCGACTCCTCCAAATCCCACCAAGCTCCTAATTAACAGGTAATGGCTTGTGTTCTTTTCTTTCCAGAATGTTTTTTAAAAAAAATAGCTTATTGCTTAATGGGGAATTAAAGCAAGAACCCAAAAAATGGTCCCATTCCAGTCCTTGAATTGAAATTGTGTTGTCATGACTTCAAATCCCTGTCCAAATTGTACATCGTTTGTCTGTCAAAACCTGCTACATGTAAATGGCACATACAACTATCAAAATTGAATGCCAATGTTCTAATGTTTTCAAACCTAAATTCTCTCACTTTGATCATGTGACTTCCAAAGCACCATGCATATATAAATGGCACAAACACTAAATTTAATTCCAATGTACTATGTTTTCAGTACAAAATCCTCTCCCACTTGGATCATGTGACTACCATTTCTCAATATAGTTCTCATTACCCACACAAAAGAAAAAAATTGTTCAGTCTCTCAGAGACACGACCACATGGTGCGTCTCACTAACACCGGCTAGCCATCTATTTATCTTGTCAGAGAAAGTAGACAAGGTGAGTACATAACCATTCACTATTGTTGGGCATTCCGCGTGAATGTGTTCGAGAGAAAATAGTACACGCACACACACACAAAAAAAAGGACCACGTGACTTGCACATGGAAAACTCAGTAGTAGCCTTCCATGGCCATTCTAGTTATACTTAGCCAAGGTGGGTGGCATTAGAGTGGTCCCTATCGATGTCTGTTCGAACCACACCCAAGTGGACCAGAGAAACTTGACCAGAGAAACTTGACCAGAGAAACTTTTAGGTATACCGGGGATACCAAGCCCCATGGTATTCTTTTCGGTCCTTTTCTCATTTTTCGATCACATTGGATGATTGTCTCCGTTCATTTTGTAGAGTTCGACGAAGACCATAATCATACCAAAAATTGTATTCATCAGACTTTATTTGATACATGATCGGCACAAGTGAAAATTGCAAAAAAACTAAAACTAGGTTTTGATTCAGTGTGTTTTGGGCTCAGTTTTGATTTTCTTTAATTTTTACGTGTACCGATCATGTATTAAATACAGTCTGATGAACACAATTTTTGGTGTGATTATGGTCGTCGCCAAACTATACAAAATGAACGAAGCTGATCATCAAAATGTGATCGAAAAATGGCCAAAAAATTAGAAACAGACCGAAAGGAATACCATAGGGCTTGGTATCCCTGGTATACCTAAAAGTTTCTCACTGAGCCATTGAGGTATTCACATCATTTCAATCAATAGTGGGCTAATAAAATCAAACAGGTTTAGCTAGCCAAAATGGCAAGATATTCACAAATCACACAATTGAGCATCTCCAATCCATCTTTAAAACTTCAAAATGGAGAATGGATGTGACATATTGAGAAGTGATTTTGTAATTATCTCCTCGTTTGTTCAATTTCTTTTGTACTTTATGCACGAATCTAGAAGGGACTCATCGTCCTTTTTAGAGATTTGGTCTCCAAAATAAATGTGTAGTCTTCATTTTTGGAGACCAAATATCTAAAAAAGACGATGAGCCCCTTCAAGATTTTTCTATAAAGTACAAAAAGAAGAAGAAAAGAGGGAATAATTACAAAATCTGCCCTCTATATATCACATTCATTCTCCATTTTGGAGTTTTAGAGATGGGTTAAAGATGCGCTTAATGAAAACACGAATTACCTAACAACATGGCTTAAAATACATAAGCTCAAAGTAAATTGATTTTGGCTTTCCATTTTGTGTCTTGATCATATGAGAAAACAAAATTAAAAGTGGAGCGCCACCTACTAAAAATGAAGTGCCGAAATCACGTCTGAAGCTCAAATTGTCATTAGGAATAGTTCTCATAATTGCTTATACTTTCGAGATTGCAAACTTCCGATGTGCGACGGAACGTTACGTCTAAGGCCTAGAAGAGGTTTGTCGTTATATTGCAAAAGAGTTGGACAAGAAATTAAGTTGGTCCAAGCCCCATGCCAGCTGCCAGTGTGTGAGGGACACTGCTAAAATTTAAGGGTTCTCATACAAGTGTAATGGAACAAGGACCCATTTTGGGGGAGAGTAGCATTTGATGGAGTTGAAAGGTGCAGGATTGGGGTGGTGGCTGTCTGCAGATGGTCGGAGCTAGAAACCCAATCTGATCCAAATAAGACTTTTGGCCATTTCTTTCCAAAAGTCTTCTTCCATTACTATTGTCTTTCAACGCAGACTCTCTCTCTCTCTCTCTGAAAGGACCCTACTATCCTCGATCACTAATCACTATCATCTTCTATTTGGGTGGTCGATATGGTAACGGGTCAGATATGGGACGATTCGAATCCAATACTATTGTTGGAAATTCAAGTTCAAGCCAAATTCGGTGTGAGCAAGCCCACTCAGGGCCCACTTGGATTCAGATACAGATCGGACCTATGAGTCCGGTAGGCTTGATTCAAAATTTTGGGTTACCAGATTGGCTATTTATATAAACGAATTCGAATATTCCAAAGAGATTTGGCAGTTTGGATCGAATTGTACTTGAACCGATTCATTGACGGACCTAGTATA
>BPLS01028684.1:0-28433 GCA_019656275.1 Rhododendron kiyosumense | reverse complement strand
AATCGTTGGATGGTATATCGTATATATGGTTTTGTTTATGATATTGGTGACAGTTTAAGCCATGAAAAACTGAAGTTATGATTTTGGGTTACAGTTCAAGCCTTGAAAAACTGAAGTTATGTTCCTTATGTTTATTTGATCATTAAAAGAATTTTAAAAGATTCCATGGTAGGTCATGTAACTCTAATAATTCATAAACTCACACAAGCAGTGGCTTATGTTGTTGAAATCTTTCCTTTTCAGGTAAACAAGATTAGAAGGGCGGACCGAGTAACAGTGTTATTAAGCTTATGTTATGGATATGTAATGAATAAGAAAAAAAAAAGAAAAGAAATAATAATGTGACTTCCGTCATCGTTAGCATAATGAATAAAGAGTTAGTGGTTCTATTAGTTGAGATGGCTTCCGCAACTGTTAAGTTTGTGTATTTCTATTGTTAAAAAAAAATATATGTAGATAGAGGCCTTTGGTGAGACAGACTCACTGGCCGGTCACGATATTCAAACTACTAAATTTGGGTCGTGACAGCGCCACCTCCTCCCCGGGCACCTCTCTCTCTCTCTCTCCCTTTTTCTTCTCCCCTTCCATTGCCGACGCTCCTCTCCTCCGTGGGCTGTTGTTCCGCCCCTCCCTCTTCCCCTTCCCTCCTCCTTCCTCGTTTCCACCCCCTCCCCCTTTCCGATACGATCCCGCCAGATACTCTGCTGGGTGTATATATCCCGTTCCGCCAGCTTTCTGGATCCTGTTGTGAACCGCCATTCTACCTTGTTGGAGGTAGCCGGTCTCTTGCCTAGCAACGCTTTACTCGTTTCGGGTGGTGGATAGTGCGATTTCATTGGGTTGTTGGTGGCGATATTGTGAGTGGATATGGTGTGTTGGGACTGGGCATGGCGGCAGTAGGGGCTGTTGTGATTCCTGTGGTTGGTGTGGTGGTTGTGGCGGCGATGCTGCGGTGGCCATTTTAATTGTTTTGGCAGGTTAGGGTTTTGGTTTTGTGTTTCGTTTTTGTTTTGTCCGGACTCTTGTTCAGTTTATGTCCGGATGTTGATACCGGTTTTGCCTGGATGTTGGTTCCGATTTTTGTCCCGATGGGTCTTCCCGGGTGGTTTTGTTTCGATCTGGTTTTCCCAAATCGGGTGACTAATTTCCACAGGTGTAATGTTATCTTTGATTCGGACTCCGCCATCCTGAGACGGTGGTATCTGGCTACTAGCTCCACGTTAGTCGGCCATGTTGACGGTGTGAAGAAGTGAGCGTTTGACTCTTGCATAGGCACTAGACACTAGTTTTGTCTCTTAGTCTTTTCTTGTATTGTGTCTCTGTTTCTCTATATTTGGGTGGAAATCTGTCTTTACCGTATGTCATGTTCTTTATTTGGAGTTATTTGTAGATGCCATATGGCTTAATTAATAAATTTGCTTCTTCCAGAAGAAGCAAAAAAAAAAAAAAGTAGCCACAATTAGAAATAGCAACGGGTAAATTATGGATCGAGGACCTTATTCCCCAATCAATCCCCATTTAAGAGATCATTTACTATCCTCACTCCAATTCGCAAGGTGGATATTGGACAAATCACCAAACCCGCCTTCGTGCAAGTATCGGATTTTTTTCAAATATCTAGCCATAATCGGTTCACAAATAGAGTTGATAAAAAAAATAAAAAATAAAAACCCACAAATAGAAGAAGTACTGGAACTAAAGTACGACCGATATATCCTAACCAACAAAAAAGTAGGGGAAAAAAACCTTCAAATTCAAGTGCTAAACAGAAAGAAAAAAAAAAAGAAAAAGAATAGCAGCATCCAAAAAAAATTCAGTAAACAACATCAATTTTTTTTTTATTGGATGCAAAGGCTCTCAATAGAAGACAAATATTGGAGTATATTAATGGACAAGGAAAGTTAGGCAAATTCAAGAATCATTCACTGCTATGGCTACCAAAATGGTTCAAACGGCTAGTGAAAAAAAAATAGGAATGGATTTTTGCTATCAAGGATTTATTCAATCAAGGCTCCCTTGTATTGGCCTAGCTATTTCCAAATATGAAGTGGTCCAACATTAATTCAATGAATAGTTGGATTAGGTGTGATTAGCACCGGAGTCAAAATTAGGCGTATCAATTGGAGATAGATTGCTTGTTGTAAAGGTTGTCTACCACCCGCGAAACTAAAAGAATTGTAACTATTAGAGATAGTACAACAAATTCTGAATTGGACACTAAGGAGGTGGATTAAGTTGTGAAGTTGCGGATCGAACCACCCTTTTAAATCTTTACGTTTGATTTCTCTCTTCCCTACCCTTTTTATTTTATATTGGCATATTTAAATTGCATGACTAATCTAGTTAGATCATTTTTATATCTATAGTTAATTAGAGTAATTGATTGACTAATCATTGCATTGAATTTTGTGCCTTACAATTGAAGAAGTTGGGTATCTATCTTATTGTGGCTCTTAATGTCCGTTCTGTTTTAGCCTACTCAATCTGATGTATTGATCTGATTAGAGCTTGCTCAATTTGCGGTGATTATTGTATTTTTTTAATTTTATTCTCGTAGTTAGTCTTTGTTGCTTTTGGACCAAAAAAGAGGATTTCAGAGACTGCGATGAAAGTGAATACGACAAGCTTGAGAATTTGAAAACATGTCTGAATACGATGAGCGTGCATATATGAGAGATCTTCTGGTTACCTGTAGAGACCCTTCGGATGCCCAACTTCAATCACCATTACTCTAATATTTCCAACATATAACACTAGATGAGGTTCTGATGAGGAAGACTCGTGAGCATTTGGATTTATTCCCGAGCCGATACACCTAACTAGCTAGCTTGACCCTTCACATGATCGTTTGGGTTCTTGTTGTCTTTCTTTTTTTTGGCTAGCAATGTATCTATTTTTGAGACTGCTATAGGATATAAGAATCTTCCGCTCAATAGAAGGTGCATCAGGCGATACTTGGGTTGGGGATGAAAGACATCAATCGTCTCGTTCTTTCTCGTTATTATCAGTTAGATAATTAGTTTGATTTTGTCCAAATTATCTGTAATGAATTTCGTTATGTAAGTGCTGTTAGGCTTTATCAATGCAGTACCTCTCACTTTTGTAAAAAAAAAAAGACCCTTCACATGAGGACGGCCATTAGCGTTAATTAGTCCTATTAATTTTCGAGAAATGCTAGTAGTCCTATTAATTTTCGAGAAATGCTAGTAGTACAACAGCCCAAGTACAGCAGCTGCGCACAGATTCATTTTGCTTCCGTCTTGGGTCTCACAAAGATAATCGGAGCCGCTCATATTGTTCAAAATATTTTGTGTAAGGTCCCTATAAAAAATTATCTCAATCCAATATCGGTAAGGGTATTTACGAATCATACAACTTTGCTTCAGAATTTGACCTGAATTTTTGAAACAAAATTGGATGATTCGTAAACGCTTTTACCGGTCTTTGATTGAGATGGTTTTTTACAAGGACCATAAATAATATATTTTGATCAAAATAAGCGGCTCTGATCATTTTTGTGGGACCCGAGACGGGCACAAAATAAATCTGTGTACGGTTGCTGTACTTGGGCTGCTGTACCCCTAGCATTTCTGCTAATTTTCTTCCTAGCTATGAATTCGGTTTTCCTGCATGCAGTAGCAGCGGCTAGCGGATACACATTTCGCGAAGAAACATCTTATATCTTGATATTCTTGTCTAACATACTAATCAACTAACATATCAACCGCTTGGAAAACCAAAACACAAAAACACAAAAAGAAAACACCAAAAAGAAGCAGCAAAAACCATAAAAGAGAGCACTAGTACTCTAGGTATAGGGTTAGCTTAGGAGGATCATCGTGTGCATGGGGACCTGAGGACGCTGCATGGCAGCTCCCTGTAGAGCACCCTGCAGAACGCATCCAGACCGTCTATCTCGGGAATCAATGGTCCGGATTGAAAACAAACTATTCCAGAGAAGAGTTAGTGAAAACTGAAAAGTTAACTGCTTTTTCCTATACAGAAGAGTTCATTTTTAATCCAGATCGCTAAAAACACTTTTAGACAGTAAATGCGCCTTTCAACGCTCTACAAGAAGCTGTTTTGCATCATCTCCGGATCCTCGTAGTGTGGTCCTTGGAGAACCAATTGTAGATTGTAGGAGAAAGTACAACATTTTATTAGGTGAAAACGGTTAGCACAATGCATTGTCTCTTCCAAGTATACACTACAAGAAATAATACTCTTTGCAACGGGAAAATACTGTTGCGAATAGTGGATTCCCGTTGCTAAAGCCCTTTTGCGACGGGATCGCGACGGGAATTACCGGTGGCAGATGGTGGGGTGGCAAATACTTTTTGCAACGGGTTTTTCCTGTGGCAAAGTATTTGCAACAGGAAAAGGTAGTATTCGCGACAGGTGTACACCGTCGCAAAAAAAAAAATAAAACAATAAATTTTTATTAGCCACGGTATGACCCCGTCGCAAATAATAGAATTTTTTTCAAAAAAAAAAATCCTGCCTCGAAAACCTTTTGAACCTTAATATCCAGACAAAACAGAACTT
The DNA here is from genome assembly GCA_019656275.1 of Rhododendron kiyosumense. NCBI lineage: Eukaryota > Viridiplantae > Streptophyta > Magnoliopsida > Ericales > Ericaceae > Rhododendron > Rhododendron kiyosumense. The sequence continues at coordinate 23,888 of BPLS01028684.1, read as the reverse complement.
TTGAATTCATATACTGGCAAATTGTCCTTACAAGAATGGAAATAATAGTTCATACTTTTGCAATCCAAATTCATGTTCATAGGTAACCACACTCAAAATAAAATAGAGTCAAGGGGGAAAAAAAAGGGGGGGATGAACAAGTCAAAGAAAATAAACACAAGTGAGTCCCCAAAATAATCTTTGCGTGAGCGCCTTAATCAAACACATTCTTCCAACCATCTTTTTCTCAAGCGTCTGCCAAATAAAGAAGTAATATTAGTTGAAAACTAGAGAATAATATGAAGGCAACAAAGAATGAAACTATGAAATAGGGTATTCCAATACGTACTCACCCCTCCAACCACTAAAGCAGTCTTCACCTACCACTGTTTAAGAGTTCCATGTAGCCTTCTCTGAAAACAAGAAAATAAACAAATAAATGTTACATAATATACTCCTAACAAAAAGTTAAACTCCCCTAACAAACATGGAAACTTTAACTCCTGTGCAGTGCAATGGACAAACAAACATGATTAATAAATTTCCTATGCCTACTGAAGTAATAAGCAAAGCAAAGAATGCACTTGTGTTACCATCAAAGGTTTTACCTTCCTTTGATAAGATCATAACTAGACATCTCATGCCAGGAAATACTTTTTTCTTTAAACTACCTAGTTTGATATGAAGTTTGTGAATCACTACAAATTTTCAAATGGGTCACGTAATTAAAAACAAGCATCAGCAGGGGAACACGAAAACATAAAAGGAAATGAAAATGGATCATATGAATTTCAGAGAAAAAGCAGCACATATTCGAAGAGAATTGTACTTTCAAGTTTTTAAGCAAATGAAAATAGAGTACTATTGTTGAGAAAAAAAAGAAGCACAAATAACATGATCAATGGTAAAAGAAGATAGATATGTATCGTAAGGCACATTAAACCAAGGGGAAGCCATACCAAATTCTAATTCTAAAATGTGGCTTGTTCCTAGCCAGAACATTAGAAAACTAGTCGTTTATTGATACACAAAGAATGACAGATTAAAAAAACATGTAGCAAAAATAAAGTTTATACCCACTAATATTTGATGATTGGCATCTCCATTTTCAGCCTCCAAGCTTAACCTCTGTTAAATAGGATCTTGGTTCAAAGTTGTACTTTGCAAGAGAATTTAGTGCTCTCTGTGACGACGTTATGCCCAAACCTTCCCTTTGAGTTGCTTCTGCATTGCACAAGAAGGAATCCAAGAGAAATCAATATACCAAGACAATATCAATGTTTTATCCAATCAAAAGTAGAAACAAAAGCACTTAACATCCACAAGAGCTAGCAGGATTAACCCACCAAACAACAAATCAATTACAAATCACTGAAAAACTAACACATGCAAATCAAACAAAATTTCAACAAAACAAAGAAGAAAGCTGGAGGTGGTCCCTCGGTTAAGAGGGAGATTTGTGAGTAGGTGGCGGTCCCTTTGTAGAAAGTAACAAGTGTTAATTTGTGAGTAGGTGGTGGTCCCTTTGTAGAAAGTAACAAGTGTTTCTTCATCTAAATGTAAACAAATAATAACTAAAGTTGCAAGTACTTGAAAAAATGAGACTATGAGAGGGTAAATAATTTAACACTTAAGTTAAAAAGTAACAGAATAAATAGAATAAACCTTGGTACATAATTGCCATATGTAATTCTTATGACCTTAGGAACTCTCACAGGTAAGCTCTGGCTGAATCCAGAAAACAAAGCCAAAACTTTAGATGCAATGCAAAGGAACATAGGACTCATCGTGACAAACCCAATTCTTGTAATTCCTTAAGAAACCATTGGATATTAGATGCTCTCGCACCACCACTCTTGCCAGATTATAACGATTCTCACAATTCCTACACAGACAATAGATAACCAAACTTTCATGTCTTTTATTGTCTGCAAACATAAGGAATTGATCAATCTCAGCTATATATCATGCGGACATTCGATTTAGTAAGTCTATCCAACTCTTGTCCATCTTTATATACTCTTCCTTTGGGTGTTTCTGTACACATTTACATGATTTATTAAACATCACAAAGTTCAAAAATAATTTACAGCTAAGTGTTGGTGGATCATGATGAAACCCAATAAGTGAAGAGAAGCCCCAACAACATTAGTGAAATTTAACTGACTACCAACTTGGAGTTCTCTTCTAGCATTAGCAAGATATCTCAATCGACTAATGTTTTTAGGGATTCCCTGAAAGTACTACCAAAGAACTATAAGAAAAAGAACATGAAACTAGAATGCAAGTTTAACTTAACAAACCCATAAACGTTAGAAAGACCAGCCCACAATCTATTAAAAGTAAAGATTGGTATAGTTCTAATTTTTCAAGCATGCAAACTGTGCATCAAATAATCCTGTAATAGCACCAAGTCTCATTTAGGAAAAACAAAAACTATGTTAAGTTAAACTAAGTAAACATGCAAATTATACCACAACTTCAATTTCTGGAGTTTTCCGTAAGTTCTACTTCCACTAAAAGTTAGATAATATAAAAGATATGAAACTTTTACTCTGTAGTCAACAAAATGGAGGGGCAAATTACCTCTTTAATTCTGAAACAAGCCCAGCTCGACTCCAATACGCATAGCTTTTTTTTTCCCTTTTAAAATCAGGAAGTTTCTATACGCTTATCGATTGGTAATGCTAGGCAATTTCACTAATTTGGATGAATTTGATCATGCCTTCAAATCAATGGTTTAAGTTAGTTGTTAGATGCGGCATTCCGTGGGATATTAACGAGCAAGCTTCATAAGGGGCAAAATACAAAAATGTAAATGAACAATTGAAACCCTAACTCAAATATACAAAGAATACAAATAGGCAGTATACCTTTAAGGACATCAGGGGAAAAAAAAAGTGATCAACTTTCAATCCCAATTAGCTTGGCCATGATATTGGTGAAATAATTTATTTCCCTCTGAGTTGTACGACTATGAATGAGAATGATGGAAAACTTTAAATCACACCTACCCAAAAACTTCTCCAGTCGTGAGTTAGAAATTGGAGATGATTGCAGCACTATCTTCAACTAGATTGTAGGCTAACTTCAATCGTAGAGGAAGAGCGAAAATCAGACATGATTGGTGACAGCTATTGAGGAATTGCGTGCAGAGGCAATAATAGCTCGTCTTGGGGACGATTGTCTATGGCCCCTCATAGAGAGAGCGAACTAGGCGGTTCATGGCGAGAGAGAGAGGGGCACGTAGCTCACGGAGAGAGAGAGAGAGAGAGAGGCGTCGATCGTGGTATAGGGTTTTTTTTTTTATTCGCTAAGTGCCGGAGGGGAAAAAGTGTGAAAGGGGAAAACCCCGTGAAAATAACTCGCTATATTTGCCACAGGGCCTATCCCGTGTCTATTACTTCTTTATTTTGCCACCGCTACTTTTTACCATGGCAGATGGAAGTTTTTCCATTACCAATTGCAACAGGGATTTAAGCCGTAGCAAGGTTAGTATCCGGTCAATAAAATTGAGCTTTTTACAACTGCAAAACCACCGTAGCAAATATTCTGGTTGCGTATAGCCTAGTTTCTTGTAGTGATATTAGCCTGATGTCAAGATACCATGTACGTTAGCCTTTGCCAATAGCTAGCACCCTCGCGTGACTAACATGTGCACCACATGATCACGTGGGCTCATGTAGTACTAATTATAGCTAAGCACCAATTGAACTAATAATGTGTTAGTTAAATCAATAAATAATATAGGTGGATTTTTTAAATTTTTGCCGGACCATTCTCTTTCAGTTCTTTTGATTGGTAGAAAATCTTTCAATAATTAAAAGGAATAGATTTCTACACTCTCCTTTTTACCATGTACGCTCTTTTTTTCTTTATTTGGTGTGAATTTACTCTATTGTCTCTTAATGTGTGAAAAAAGTGAACTTATAAAAGGGGAAAAATGTAAATTCACTTGAATAAGGACAAAAAAAAAGGAGTGTATATGATAAAAAAGGGAGTGTGGAAATCAATTCCCTAATTGAAATTTACAAAATGTATCATTTGTTGATTTGATTAAAGACATTACTGATGACAACATCCAAAAAATATGAGATGGAGGGGCTATACATACATTTTTTTTTTTTTTGTCAAAAGTGAGAAGATTGTATTGATAAACGTTCATTGGCACTTGCAAAGTAGAGATCATTACAAAGAACTTAAACAAAGCCAAACTAATCGTCTAACAAATACAACGCGAGTAAATCACAAGGCAATCGATGTTTTTCATCCTAACTCAGGCATGGCTTGACGCAATGACGACACTTTTAAACTGCCTTAAGTCATATCATGCGTGAGCATGAGTGTGAGCATAAATTTCCACTGCCGTAGTTACTCTTTTGTACGTAGGGTTAGTAACAAGGTTGCTCATGTGTTGGCTGGAAAAGGTGTGAATGGTTCGAAGTCTTGTCTTTGGATTGAATCCCTGCCGTTGTGGTTACTTGATCCACTTTGTTGGGACAGGTCTTCCGCTTGATGTTTCGTTATTAATTTTAATAATACAATCTATTATCGTTGTGGCAAAAAAAAGAAGTCATATCACGCGTGAGCATGAGTGTGAGCATACTCTAAGAAGCACGCAAGCATAAAATTGTCTTTTGAAAATATTCTAATTTACCAAGTTAAATTTGCGAGAGCAAGGATTAAGAGCTGGAGAAAATGTGCCCCTAATGAAAGATTCATCGATAATAAGATATAGGTTGTGCCCATTGGAGCATCTCCACTCCTTACTCAAATATAAGTAAAAATCACCAAAAACATCACTTCACTCCTTACTCAAACTCATACCAAATTTCTCCCTAAATCTGGTTTGAACCAAATCCTTACTTAAAATTTAAAGGCTATTTTCTCTCCCTCAAATTTACAACTATGCTATGAATGAAATCTTTACTCAAATTTATGCATAGATTTGCATTTGGCCATTGGATTGCTTCATACCAAATCAAGTTTTTACCCAAATTTTTACTCAACTTTGGATAAAAAATTGAGTAAGGAGTGGAGATGCTCTTACAACACATTTTTATACACGTTTTTACCTATTTTATCCACGTTTTTATAAATACAAAATAATTTTAAGAACTTATTAACAATCTCAACATTTTCCTTAAAAGAAAAACTAATGAAGGGTACTTTTGTGAACAATAAATTAAACAAAACCAAGAGGTGAAAGAGAGATTTGAGAATTCTGTTTTCATTAGAACCTTAAGAAGACATGACCGTTGGGAGGAGACATTCATAGACAAGGATGGTTTTAAAGGGACGAAACAGGGGCATGAAAATGCAGTACCTAACGTTTAAATTTCTAAACAAATAAAGGCGGATGATTTTGTCATTCCTTTTTTTTTTGTTAATGCTACTCCTTTATAAGTGTATTTTTGGTCAAAAAAATACTTGCAGGAAGGTGGCGTTAATAAAAAAGAGAGTGACAAAATCATTTCCCCCAATAAAATCTGTAATGGGGAATACTAGTTTTTTTTTTGTTTGTTCTGGTGGGGAATATTAGTTTATAATTTGTGGAATATTTTTCATGTGTAAGTAATCTTGGGAAGGTGGAAAAGGTAAAGTGGTCATCATAGATGGTAGTGAAATGTAATTAAAAAATCATGTGGATTTAACTGGAAAAAGTGAGAGCACTGACCCTCTCAATTCACGAGGCAAAATTATTAATCCCTCTGGGGCACCGCCACTTACATGGTGCTTTAGGGCTCCACAAATTGGTTAAGGAGTTACCATTTGGTAGTGCTCTAAGAACAATGAATAATCTCTCATTCATTCTGATCTCGTTTAGGGTACGGATTAGCTACATGTATGCTCTTGCATGGTGGTTATGTTTGTTGTACTTCCAAATAAGATTACTACTACAAAAACATAAACCCTTTTTTTTTTAATTTTAAATTCCTTTTTTTTTTTTTGTTTAATTACCAACTTTTGCATGTGTTAATGTGACCTTAATCATGATATGTACATTCTTGATTCTACAATAATTAATGTTAGTAGCACACCCACAGCTCCGATTGATATTTTTGAGTTAAAAATACAGTAGTTTATAGTAACTTGGTGAGTTGAAGGTAAATTGATGCGTCAGATTCAAAAAAAGGTAAATTGATGTGTGACGGACTTATAAAATCAAGATCATGTCAACTTTTCTAAATTTAAGTAACAAAAGATAACCCCAACAAAATTAGTTGTAAGGAGGGGACAAAAGTACAATGTTAAAGTAGATCATTCCAGCTCCTGTTGATTTGGATAATCTATTGTTTTGGATTTTATTCGAGCCGTCTATTATCGAAATGGACAACCAAATCGACCGCCCTTGCTCCATCAAATTCATCATCGCATCTTGACACAGCATCTAATTAATGGATTTTAGAGTACTATAGCAAATGTGTAAGGATCAGTCACCCAATTGAGCATATGAACAAAAAACAGGTGAAAGTAACAGTCAACCGGAGGCAATCCCAAATATAAGGGCGTGCTCATCTACTAGCTGCCAACTCGAGTTTACTAAATCTTTGGACGCAGTTTCTGAGAATTCTCGTTTGGGTTCATGAGGCCAGTAGGTAAGTGTCGGTCGTTATAAGTGGCCATTGGAGCAAAACCCAATCCCCTTGAGTGAGGCCAGTTGGTAAGTATCGGTCGTTATAAGTGGCATCAGAGCAAAACCCAATCCCCTTGAGTGGGCTCTGGCGCAACTAGCCAAAGACGTGACTTGGCTATGAAGCACAACGAGGACATAGCGATGCAAGCTGGAAAAATTACAAGGACTAGTCGACCAGATCGATGAGTATCTAGACAACCATTTCTGAGGACAAGTCATGGGGCCAACTACATTATCAAAGTACGGTTTGATCTATAAAAAAACATCCATTTATCTATGATCTACCATTTACCACCCGGCCTTAAGTTTAAATTGTTTGTCCGGATGGGGAGGCTCCTTATTCGGGTTGATGAGGTGATATGCAGGTTCACATCTAAAAGTAATTTCCTTGAAAACTAGAAACTATTAATCCAAGGTGGGAAAATTGCAAGGACCGATCGACTAGATGAGCATCTAGACAAATTACCATTTTTGGGGACATGTCCGATGAGGCCAACGAATCAAAACTGTTGCAATACTGATGCAATCCCGCGTCAACTACAAATCGATGTACGGTTTGATCCAAAAAAATAAGAAACATTCCTCTACCAATTGTCACCGTAAGTTTAAATTTGAAGAACGGGTAGGGAGCCTTCTTATTTGAGTTGACGATGCGAGATACGAGTCCGTATCTAAACGTAATTCCCTTGAGAACTACTAAAAACTATCACCAAAAAAGGTTAAAATGGAGGAAATTTCAAGGGGGTTTTTGTTTTTTGGGTGGTCCTTCATCTATGACAAGAACAAACAAGACAAAACAAAAGGGGGAGAAGAAACCAAAAGGAAAGCTGGATCTGGGGGTTGAGTTGATGTAACGAAGGGTGGGGGGGCTCTTTTATAATGTGGACAAGATGAAAGGGAACCCCATAAAAATGATTGGATGCAACGTGGCAGCCTTTTGGAGTAGTGACAAATTGGTAAGAGCCGTCACACCGTTGATTGCGTGAAAGAAATCTCGTTAAAATCGGAATCATATTTCTCTCTGTACTGAATCGACTTCTGACCATTTTCGGTTTAAGTTTTGCGGGAGGTTTTTTGGATAATGAGCAAAAAGAGATAAATTAAAAAAAATTATTAGAAACCGTGAACAAGAATTTTGATTATTGAACATATTCTCTAAAAATTGATTTTCAGAGAATACACGATAAAATACATGATTCATGATGATGGTCGATGCTCAAATTGAATGTATCAAATTCACTTGAGTGTTGGACCAAAAAATCAAGGAGATCTGATTCGCTCAACTAAAAGTTAAAGGCAAGGTATTCAGTATGTACACCTCTTTTATGAATTTTTGCGGCTCATTTTACAAACTTCAAGGCTGTTTTTATGAATATGTGTGACTCATTTCATTTGTGAGTGTACGTTACACACCTTTACAAATTCTATGGCCCAAGGTATGATTTTTGTGGTGATTTATTTTATGAATTTTTGTGATGGTATTTATGAATTTTTATGGTGTTGTTTATGAATATTTGGGTAAAAGAATTGCTCAAATTTATGAATTTTTGTAGTATTATTTATAAATTTCTCTGATTTTCTTTATGAATTTCTGTGATCTATATATAAATGTTTTTTTTGGTACACTAATATATAAATGTTTTGGTGTTCATTCATGCAATTTTGTGTTGTTTTACAAATTTTCGTGACTCAAAACACAAAAGTGCATATCATATACAAATTTTTAGGAGTGTTTACTCCCTCCGTCCCAATTTGTTTGTCTAATTTTGGCATACATGTCTTTCAAAACATTGTCTATATCTCACAATCTATAATATTTTTATATAATTTCAAAAATATCATATTATAGAACTAATTAAGATCTATCAAATAAGAGCCATGTCGCATATAAAAACCATTATAAATTGAAACATATAGATAATTTTGTAGGGGGATCCCAAATAGTGAAAAAAACAAACAAATCTGGACAGAGGGAGTATTTGTTAAGCTCTAATACTTTTGAAACAAAGGATAAAAACCTAATCATTTTTCTTGGCTTGTTTTTATGAATCTATGGAACTTTTATTTCTATTATGAGTCTGACAGAGGTAACTTATATAGGAGTTTTGCTACTCATAACACAAACTTACACCAATCACCCAAACAAATTCGGATGATAGGATGTTAGTATATATTCCTAGGCCTCACGCTTCAAAGGAGTGCTACACGACAATTTGTTAGAATTTATAGTGGTGAGATTTGTTAGGATTTTTTTTTTTTTTGAAAGGAAAAAATATTTCATTAATCTCTGAAATTGTTACAAAGATTAATAGGAACAAGGAATGAAGACATCAAAACCTTAGCCCAAGAACCAAGCGGTCTAAGGGTAATCATATGCCAATCCGAGACCCAATATTGTGCTTTGTTTGGATGGTGTTTTGGAAAAAAAATTCAACTCAAAAAATATTCATTACTTCTACTTCCAATCATTACTCTCATTTCTCCCTTCATTTCTCTAATTTTTCTCTACACTCATTACCCTAAAAACTAAACCCAAAATTTTTCAATACACCATCCAAACAAGACACAAATTTGGCAAGAAACCAAACACGAAAAACCCATTGGGACAAAACCCACACTTTGTTGACCTAAAATACATGTTAATCGTATGTCCATATTCACTGTTTGTTCGTTTTGGCTAACGATTATCCTTCTCTCACTTTCCAAGTTCTCTCAACCCATGCCAAAATGGGTCCAACTTTATGGCTCAATGTCAATTCTAAGATTCCCCAAAATTGCTTTGGTAATGATCAATTCACTTCCACTTGTTGTTTAGTTTTTCCAATAATTAATTGGGTCATCTCATGCAAATGCATGAATCCTCTTCTGATGATTTTGGATTGATTTCCTAGTTTGCTTCCATTCCTTGGGCTCACCTTTGACATTGGAGGGTTCATAATTAAGCCTATAGCCCACCACATTTTGGTAAGAAAATCTTTGCCTCCATGCCTGCAATAATTTTGTAATCCATGGTGTGCACAATCAGCAATGATGTTTACATTTCTCTTCAATTTCTTCTACTATTGCTATGGAGTCATAAATTTTGTAAACCGGGAATCCTGTAGTACCTGAATGCACTACAGGAGTTTAGTGCATAATCTGAGCCGTCTAATTAAAAGTGTACTCGAGCCGCACGTGATTGTGCTAAGAAGGCCATTTTTTATGGAGTGTCTGGTTTGTGGACTTTTATATTGCCCTCATGGGACTCGTCTTTGTCTGATGTTTAGGCGTACTTGCTTCTCAGATTAATCAAATTGCCCTATTTTTTTGAAAAGAAAATTCATACAATTGTTTTTCCTTTCTCAATTTTTCCTACCTTTTCTTCCTTAAAAAATAATCAAATAACACAAAAATATTTGGGGGGGGGGGGGGGTCCCTAATCGAAATTGATTCTCTTTCATCACTTAAAAACAAAAGTAAGAAAACAAAAAGATAACAAAGGAATAAGAAATTGCTTGAAATAAGAAATCACTTAAATGAGTACCATAAATCCAGTTGGTACCCCATTTCTAAGAAACTGACAAATGGTGTGCTATTTCTCCCCTCCAAAGTGCAACCGATCTGCAGCTTTTCTGTTATAATCTGACATGAGGAAAGGAGAAATTTGAGAGAAATTGATCAATATTTAAATAAAGCTACTGCTGTTCCAAAAAAAAATTAAAAAATTGTTCAAATAAAGCTACTGCTATACATCACCAGCAGGCTTTTTGGGGTGGATTATTTTGGTCATTTTCGAAAACTCCAGGCCCTTCTAAGGTGATTGCATATTTCAGTACTTTGTCCTCTTGTCCTTCTGTTACAATAGCAGAGAAATTTTGAAGAGTAAACAATTTGGTCCTTTTATTTTGAGACAGGCAAATCCAGTGCACGAGATTTTCGTCATTGCGGGATTTGGAGAAGGATTGATATACGCAATCTTACCCCTTGTGCAAGCAGAGAGGCTGTTTTCACGATTCAAACTCGTGGTGACTTTCAGGTTACAATGGAGCAACTTTACTATTGTGCGAGGTCCACTTTTCATTTTGAGATGGAGGGAGTAAAACGCTTACATTGATTTGAGTTTGAAAAGGATTTGACGATCTTGTTGCATTGATTTTTGGGCTTTCTTAAGTTCATGTCAATGATTGAAACTGTCCACTTTTTTAACTCGCCGATAATCCTATAGAAAATAATTTGCATTGCTAATAAAAAAAATTCACATCCATTGGGTTCGATAACCAATGTTTGCGGAAACCCATCATTTTTAGATACGGAATGTTGTTTGTAGATAAATTTATTTGGAATTATAATGATCAAAATCATATGGCCATGAACAAAGGGGATCGGAGAGGACCCATTCCTTTTGAAATACGTAATGGTATTCCCAGTTAAACGGATGGCTATATTGGAGGGAAAATTCTTAGCCATATCCTCTAATATTGAGGTCTAGTTTCCAAAAAAAAAAATTTGAACTTGGCCCCTTTTTTTTTTTTTTTTGGTTCTTATTCAACTTTTGACGCTAAAATTTGGATATTTAAAAAAAAAAAAAAACGGGGAGAAGTCCCAATTTTTTATTTTTCAGATTCTACTCATCGAAACAAATCAATAATTCACAAAAGTTTGGCACAGAATTAGCAAAGGCAAAAAACAATTTGAGTAAGAACAAAACAAAAAAGGAAAAAAAAAAGTCTATAAAGCCGAGTAGTTTTTTTTTTAAAGGTCTGTGCTCAATGCTCATCATCAACAGGATATTCTAATTGATAATTCTCTTTTGTACTATTTTAAATTGGATTTCATTGCTTTGTACCCATGATCTTTTTTAAGATCTGTAGGCCCTATTGTGTAGGGCACATGGCTCCACCCTGTGAAGATTTGTTTTATCATTAGCATTGATTCACAGCTACACTATTATTCCCTTTTCCCTTGAACTTCTACTGTTTGGATCAATTTAAATTGGTAGGAGTATATTTTACTGGGTATAATAATCGATAAAAAATACTAGTGTTTTTCTAAAATACTTAATAACTGTACAAATTTCATACGTAATGATGGTATTTTTATAGGCACAAAGGTGATCTTTTTGGATTGGGGATGGTGCTATGCATCTCCCTGTAGAACGGGTGCCAAGCGGTCGATTCGGCAATTTTTCTCGACAATCGGCACCTTGGATTAATTCCGAGCAATGAAATATTCAAATTTTTATGCGCTCAAATTCAATCCGAACTGATCATGTCGAGATGAACAATCAGATCGATCGCTCGACACCGCTCTATAGGAAATGGTGGGCAGCATCTCCTGTCTGAACTTTTTTGATGGCTTTTTTAAATGTTTAAACGTTTGCATTGAAGTGGGACAATTTAGTCCCTCAGCTCAAAATTGAGGCCTAGTTTTGCTCCTTGAAAGTTTGCTGTGAGAGATGTAGGACCCATGAAGGGCACAAGGCCCAAACATGTCCTGGGTCTATTAAGACAAGATTACGGGGCAGTTGCCTTTGAGTGGGTACTCATTGTTGGCTCAACCCAAAGCATATTTCCCCACCAAAACTATAGAAAGGAACCCTTAAATAGACAGCCTTGTTCCCATGTGACCAAATTTAAGAGCAACATTCCAAAAATAACAACCCCCATTGTGCCTCCCCTTTCTCTAGCTACCCTTCCAAATAAAACCATCTTTTGGGAACAAGTAAGAATCTATTTACCAAAACATTGATCCATCTTCTCCTCTATCCTTTTCACTCCTTTTTTTTTCCTTTTTCTTAGGTCCGACATACAAAAAATCTTATGTCTGTTACCCTATCTAAAGTTGATGTGAAAAAGCTATCAAATAATCACCGTCGAAAATTACAATCAGGCGACTGACAATGTCATTAGTACATATTAGGAAAAAGTATTTCTACCGTAATTTTAGAATTCTTCAGTAAAAGAGCTAGGATTTTACATTGAGGATTAGAGTAGTTGTTTGGCATTTCTATATTGATTCTTCACCACATAGGGGCTACAGTATTTTTCTAAAGTCAAGTTGCACTTGCGGGCTACCATCGTCCTTTGGCCTAACTCATCATTATTGTTCACGTAGAGTGCATAACTTTAAATAACTTTATGATAGGTAAGAAATGTGTGATAAACCCAATGGATACGGCAAAAAATTAAGAGATATCCAAGCGACTATGAAAGATTGTAGCCGTAAACCGAATGCTACTTGCAAATAACTAGATTCCTATATTTCGATCCTATAAATTCATGTACGTCCAAAATATTGTTGTAAACGTTGTAACTTTTCTTCTAATATCGATACGTACAAACACTAATAATTTCGCAATCGATTAGTTTCAAATACTTTCAGCATCATTATTCAATATTGATAAGTCCTTCATGTTTCATTTGGAATCAAAAGTAATCTCAAATTTTATTTAAGAAAAAATAAAAATTTTGTCTTCATTGGTGAAGGTTTTGCTTTTGCCTCCCTTACTTCCAAATAAAAGTATATAATCATCCGAATAAATATAAGCAAGCAATATAAGTACTATGCATACATCTCATGCCCTTCTGTCAGATATAAATTTGACAGGGTTATAAAAAAATATCAACAATAATGTGACGAAGATACCCATGCACCTAAATTGTAGGATTAGCATCTAGAAAAATAGGTTATATGGTTTTCCCACCTACCTACCAAAGTGCCCTTCCTTTCAAGAATAGTTACACTCTTTGTTCCAAGAAATGTCACGTTTTAAAGGAGCATCAAACCACTAGTACGATATGATATGCGGATAAAAAAAAAAAATCACTAGTACAGTATTAACCATAAATTTCATAGCTACAACAATTTCACGTTTGTCTACTTGTGTTGTTGGAATCGAAAATCTGTAGTTAAAAACAGAACTTAAAGCTATAATAATCTAATTGTTGCCATAACAATTGTAATTCGGAAGATAGTCTTCACAATAAAAAATATATATATTTAGTAAAAATTTTACTGAAAAAGAATTAGGTATGGCAATGGTGTAACTGTTTTTTTCATTCTCAACTTCCAGATAAATTATTGTTTTGCATAGGTAAATAAAAATAACTACAAGGAACAAGGGAATGTGAGCAGTGGAGAGCGGCCGATCCGGCCACTCATATCGGCAATCGATAACTCAGATCTTAACTGAATAATGGATGGTTCAAATTTGTATTCACTCAGCTTTGATCCGAGCCGTTTGTGCTGAGATAAACGACTGGATTAGTCGCTCTGCACCTGCTCTGCAGGATCTCCATATCTAAGGAAAAAGAGTTTTTAAACTCTTTGAGAGAAAGATGTAGAAATCTCCTCATTTTCTTTCTTACCTCGGTACAAAAGCCAAAAATAGATTCTTTTTTTTTTCCCCGAATCACCAAAAATAGATTCTGAGGGATAAATGAGAGTACTACTGTACAACGAAAAGACAAGGGGCAGCCTCGTCTTTAACAAAAAAAAATTCCAAGAATTAAAATAACTAATTCGTTGACCCTCATAATTCCCATTGGCGGCCCCTACGCCGTTGGTCTTGCCAATCCCCCTCCTCTCTGTCTCTCTCTCTCTCTCTCTCTCTCTCTCTCTCTCAAATACAGTATGTCGGTATTATAAAGCCAACACACTAACAAGTTGATAACAAACAAAACCCAGAAAGAAAAAAAAAGAAGATAAGAAAGCACACAAGAGAAAAGCTGCTCCAACAAACACTTGCATACATACCCTCTCACGCTCTGTTTTCTAACCTCCAAAAGCCATTCGATTCCAAACCAAACCGAGCTTAGTGTCCCGATAAATTGGGGTCAGCTGAACCGGGAGGAAAAAAAATGGAGGAGCTGTGCTTCTACTTGCTGAAGGTAATGGGTGTGTTGTTGATCGTTGCGGTGATTATGCTGAGGGTCTTGGTTTTGCTCTGGTGGAGGCCTAGGAAGATCGAGCGGCATTTTTCGAAGCAAGGGATCAGAGGGCCTCCTTATAGATTCTTCTTGGGCAATGCTAAGGAGCTTCTGAGCTTAATGTTGAAGGCCTCTGCTCAGCCCATGCCTTTCTCTCACAACATTCTGCCTAGAGTCCTCTCTTTCTACCATCACTGGAGGAAAATCTATGGTACAATTTCTTTCTTCTCTGTTTTTGAATATGCTCTGTTTTTGTCTCTGCTTCTCCTCTGTTTTTGTGTGTGTGTGTGTGTGTGTTTGAGTTTGAACTCTGTTATGTTGAGTTGAGTCTAGCCCCTTGAAAATTGTGTTCAAGATTTAAAAAAAAAAAAAAAATAGTTTGGTTGAGTTTTAACATCACTCTCTTTTCTCTCTTTTTTTTTTTTTTTGTTTTACCCAAGAAAGTTTCTAGAATTTAAAATCTGCAGAGGCTGTTAATATCGGTCGTTACATAACAGAATTCTGGATCTCTAATACTAGTATTTGACAGTATGTCGTTATACAAGTTGATATTGACAAATATTGGCGAATGCATGACAGTACCACAGATACCGATGAGTATTTAGAAACCTTCGAAAATGAGTCATTCAAAACTACTTACACAAAATATATATATTTGCCCAAAAATGAGATCAAAAGCCTACTATAAATGATTCATTTATGGGGTGTGGGTGTTTTATTTAAATTTCTATGAGAGTGACTGATGATCTTTCTTGAAGTTTTCATGTGGGTATAGATTTGGCTTGGAGTTTTGCTCTACTTAAATTCCTTTTACCAATCATGGGTTTTTTAGTTGAGGTTTGTACTTTTGAAGGATCTCAAATTTTTCACAGCCTTATCTCAGCTTTGTAGCCTTGAGATGTTGGACTTCCATCAAAGTTCAGACTGTTCCACTCCTCTCTTCCTTTTTTTTCTCATTCCCTTTTTACTCTTTTTCCAATTTTACCCTTCCTCTTTTTTACTATGACCCTCCTAGCTAGCTTGGAAAGAGAAATTTGTTTTTTCCTTGTCCAAAAATCACAGGAATTAGTAATTTCTAATTTGTACTTTTCCAAACAATTTAATGAAAAAAATGCTCTGAGTTGTTCAACTGGTACATGGCCTTGGACCTTTCATTACCTTTTCTGATTTCCTTCTGGTTTTTTCTGGTTTTTTGTGGGGGACTTTAAATTCTGATAATGATTATGTGTTTGCTAGTGGTATGAATGTTTTTGAATTGTCTTGTTCCTCTCCCTCTCTCTCTCTCTCTCTCTCTCTCTCTGGCCATTGTAGGGTCCACTATCCTTGAGCTCTCAATTTTGTGTGTCTGTCTTGTTTCCTTCTCATGCCCTTTTTTGGGTAATTGGACACTTACTACTTGAAGCCGTATGGTTTTTCCCACTTGTTAAAAGGACTGCATCTTCCTAAAAAAATTTAATTTATGATTTAGTCCCTGTTGTTACCATATTTATCTAGGTTGATTCCTTGTAACATTTCATTACTCTGTGCTTCACCACAGGTGCAACATTTCTGGTGTGGTTTGGACCCACGGTCCGTCTCACTGTGTCTGACCCGGACCTCATTCGAGAAATCTTCACGTCCAAGTCCGAATTCTACGAGAAAAATGAGGCTCACCCACTTATTAAACAACTTGAAGGTGATGGACTCCTTAGTCTCAAAGGAGAAAAATGGGCTCACCACAGGAAAATCATCACTCCTACTTTCCACATGGAAAATCTTAAAGTAAGTTCCTAAAAAAAGCCAAGAGTTTAGTACTTGTTTGATTTCTGCAAAATTCGTAGCTAAATTTTGAGTTGTAACTGTTGTTTCTAGTTGTTGATACCGATGGCGGCGCAAAGTGTGATACAAATGTTGGAGAAGTGGGCGGCAATGTCAGATTCCGGTGAGGTGGAAGTCGAAGTCTCGGAATGGTTCCAAACCCTAACAGAAGACATCATCACCCGAACAGCATTTGGCAGCAGCTATGAAGACGGAAAAGCCATTTTCCGACTACAAGCGCAGCAGATGGTGCTTGCATCCGAGGCATTTCAAAAGGTTTTTATTCCCGGCTATAGGTAATTAGTCCATACAATTTTCCACATCGCTCCAATGTCTCAAATTAAACGTTTTGTTATATCACGTTGTCACTTGTTCTATGGAGCTTAGAATTAGTTCTTTTCATTCTAGATTCCTGCCTACGAAAAGGAACATGAAGTCGTGGAAATTGGACAAGGAGATCAAGAAATCTCTCGTGAATCTCATTGACAAGCGGAGGGAGAATTCGTGCAACGAAAGGGTGGGGAACGGGCCGAAGGATTTGCTGGGACTCATGATTCAAGCGAGCGCGAAGGAATCATCTGTCTGTATGAGGACGGAATTGAATTCCTTTCCCTCGTCGAAAATCACGGTGCACGACATCGCGGAGGAGTGCAAGAGCTTCTTCTTCGCCGGAGAGCAAACCACGTCGAACTTGCTGACGTGGACGACCGTTTTGCTGGCTATGCACCCGCAGTGGCAGGTACTAGCACGTGACGAGGTGCTCAAGGTGTGTGGACCACGTGACATACCCTCCAAAGATGACATTGCCAAGCTTAAGTCGGTAAGCTCATTTATACTTTAATAAATGTGCAAAAATCATACTTCCTCCGTCACAAAATGTTTGTCCACACCGCAAAATGAGAACAAAAAATCTATTCCTTTCAAGAAAAAAATTCACAATTTTTTCATAAATTAAAAGAACTCATTGATATCTAGTAAATTGTTGATTTTTTTCATACAAAAATTGTGTTATTTTGGCGGACTAGACAAGCATTATAAAAAGGAGTTTTTTTTTTTTTTGGTAAATACGAAAATCATGTTTTTGTTGCCTTGTTTGTGTCGCTTTATGATTTTAGAAAAATACCCTTTGTTTTTTGGTCTAATGTGGGAGAGCTCAATAGCCTTGTTATTAAAAACATTTTGGGTATTTTGTGAATATTTTTAGTTTTTACAGAAAAAATGGGTGGTGTGTTAATTTTGGACAGTTTAAGAGCATGGTTTTCAAGAAAAATATGTTTCTTGTATTTTGTGAGGTTTTAGGCTTTTGTCGATTTTTGTTTTAATCCTAACAACGAGAGAAAGCAGGAAGTACAAAAATACATATCAAATTTTAGCAAATTAAGTGTAAACAAAAGGATTTTGCTTTTTTGTATAAGTGGTCTTTTCTATTTTAGTTTTATATACACGAATATATATGGAGGAGAGAATGTTTTGCGTTGAAAAAATATTGATTTTTTATTTATTACAAAAGTATATATTTTGAAAAATATATTTTTAGACATCTCCAAAAGAGGCTTAATTCCATTCAGACATCCAAAATACTTTTTAAAAATACATATATTTCGTAGGGGCAAAGTTGCCAATATAAAATTAAACACTAAGGGCATGATTGTCAAAATGGTGAAGGGCTGGGGTAATTTTGTTAACAAAGATTCTAACTGTAAACGATTATGATTTGGTGTTCAGCTGAGCATGATCCTCAATGAAGTCTTGCGACTCTATCCACCAATTGTGGCAACAATCAGACGGGCGAAAGCGGATGTGGAGCTTGGGGGATGTAAGATTCCAATTGGGACCGAGCTTTTAATACCGATCTTGGCCGTTCATCACGACCAAGCTATATGGGGCAACGATGCTAACGTATTCAACCCCGCTCGGTTCTCCGATGGGGTGGCCCGCGCCGCGAAGCATCCCGTGGCGTTCATTCCGTTTGGCCTCGGGGTCCGCACTTGCATCGGACAAAATCTAGCCATCCTACAAGCGAAGCTAACTATAGCGATAATGCTGCAGCGCTTCTCCTTCCACTTGTCCCCACGTTATCAACATGCACCAACGGTCTTGATGATCCTATACCCACAATACGGTGCGCCGATCGTCTTTCGAAGATTGGCCGACAACCTCGATGCCGATCGAGATCAACGGTCGTAATTAAATTACTGCCAGCTCTAGATGTACTATGGCTTGTGTGTGAGCACATATAGTTCTTTGCATTGGAGTGACAAAAATACCCATTGTTGAATTCATGCTAACCCCCCCATGTGTCAATGCCCCAAGTGTTCGATAGTTGTAGGATTTTAGTGGCTAATTGTCTTTGGTTATCTCATGTGTATGTATAATGTATATTTGCACAACTATCTAACACAGTTTTGTAGTAGGATTATATACCATGGAGAATGTCAAGTGGTTAGGTTGTACTGGTAATATTGAAAAGTTTGGAATCTGAAGGCCCTTTCTTAATTTCTAGTGATTTTGAAGTTCCATGAAAAAACTTGATCTTATGGGTACTTTTAAATTGTTGCCAAACATCACCCAAAGAAGCAAGAATGGATGTCTCCCGGAATTTTGTTAAGATGACCCGTATACCTGATTATAAAAAAAATTACTAGTAATGGATTAATATCTTATTAAGGGTGCTTCATAATTTAGTACACAAGCCTTCAATTTGGGGGTCCGATTTCCTCAGTTCTGCAAACTCTTGTGCTTTTGTGCCGGGGGGTTTTTCAGTTGTTGGATTGTTTTTTTTTTTTTTTTTTGATATTTTAGATCCAACAGTCAAAAAAACTTTCAGCACAGAGACAGAAATTTTTGGCATAGAGGATACGATCTTTTCAATTTGATGGAAATTCCATGTCCCACTTAAGGTTCAAGGTTAATCATCTTCCAATTGATGTTTGGTGCTATCTATGATGGTGAGTTGATAGCTCATTGGCCGGTGTTGGACAAGAAACTAGACACAAACAAAGTAGTAGCACTAACAACAAAAATAGAAATCAATCACAAATCCCAAAGGGTTAGAATGGTGGTATTGGCTGCGGACTTACGGGTTTGCTCTCTTTAAGTTTTCAAGTTCAACTTCCCTTATAAATAATTTTTGGGGTCACCTCACCTTTACGCACCAACATGTGAAAAGATATTGAGAGGGGCTGTGAGAATTAGTCCGAGGAACACGTAAGTTGACTCGGGATACTCTGTATTCTTAAAAAAAAAAAAATCCAATCATAAAGAAAAGGCAAACACAAAGATTTTCCGCGGATTTGTCTATGTGTATGGCTAGCTCGCACTAAATTCTCCTGTATTTCTGAGAAAGTGACGATAATGGCTAATTAAGTTGCCAACAAATGCTAAGGTTTACCGAAATGAAATACTTAGAAAATACTAAAGGTACTTGAAAGTTTTGGACTTGTGTTAATGGAAGGACCTCAGGCCCGATACTAATTAGACTTCATAAATTCAACAGGCAAGGCGAATGACGAAGTAGTAATTGTTTTTACTTCTAGTTGAGGTTGCTACTTTCAGGATTCGGACCCAATAATTACTTATCATATGTAGAACGAGGTACTACATGTACATAGCTAGAGATTAGTTAGATTAAATCCTAGTTATTACGCCTAAGACATCTAATTTAAGGTTAATCCTACTATTCAAAATTCTATATACCTCCCCTGATCTCCTCTTGCTTCCCTATTCTCTGGTCTAAAAAGGAAGAAAGGACCAAAATCCAAGCAATTTTTTTGAATCAATTAGTGCTAATTTAATCAAAAAAGTGGAAAATGGATTTCCCCAATTCCATAGAGAACCACAATTTCCCATATGTTTTGGTATTTCCTATGCTTTTCAACTCTACCGTCCTCCTCCTCCTCAAATTACTCAACCCCATTGCCCTCTCCTTGGAAGGTGAGTGTCACTTTATTTTGTGCTCTCTTGTGTTACTACAAAGGTAAAAGCAATTACTAACACTTGCAATGCCCAAGGCATGAAAATGTCTTGGTTTAAAGGCAAGCTAACTGTAACCCAGCATGCATATGGAATTTTATAAGCTTTAGGGCAAAGAGACGATTGAAGAAACCAAGATTGAAGAAACCAACCAACCAACAAGTGGCCGGGCTAGCTAGCCGGTCGTCGGGTTCTAACAGACCCTTTGGATTGTGAGAATGGAAGGACAAAGAGACGATTGCAACTTCTCTTGAAATCTCGTCTTAAGTTAAAGTTGGTGAGAAATAAAATGTGTCGGAAAAAATTATTTTTTCTTCCCATCATATATTTATCATTGCTTCTCGTCATGTCTTGGTATCATGTTCGAATCTCAATAGGACTATCGAATGATTTCCATTCCTCTCTCTCAAGACTAGAAGATACAAATGTTGTTAATTCGTAAAATATGCAAAACAAAACAACTGAAAAATTGTCTGTAGCTAAAGAATTAATCGAGAATCATCTCCGCACATTATGGCCATTAAAAAAAATATAGAGGATTGAGGGAACCCAAACTTTTCTTTTGTATTACTTTTTGGGATCTTCCTCATGCTGTCTTGGATTACTGTTCCTAATTGGGATTTGATGGTTCCAATGAAGCATGTGGTGGGGGAGTCTCTCTCTCTCCTCTCTCTCTCTCCCTCTCTCTCCTCCCTCTCTCACTGTCTCACATTTTTACTTAGCTTTTCTTAAAGGAATCAAAGCATGCTTGAAGCATGTGATCCCACCCATAATTACCTTATAACCCCTCCTTTATTTTCAAAAATTCTTTAATTACTTGTATGGTTGTTGTACATCGCTTCTCTATGGGAGACGACGTGCGTATTAACTGTGATACAACCTGTTCCTGTATAATAATTATGACACTAACCTTGGACTGCGTGTTACGATAATCTCGAAAACCTGCCAAATGATATATTTGCGCTACTAATACTATTATAATTATAAGCCAATATATGCAAGTCGTTTAACCATTCCAAAGTGATTCTCAAATTTTATTTTTTTTTCAATCGATAGGATGATATTCATCGATAACAAATGGATAATAACGAAAGGGCAGTCATCCCAAAAAAAGAATATAGCAACCATAATAGAGGCCTAAACACCACGCTGAACATTCAGGATCTCATACAACATAATGCGTAGAACAAATGGAGCACATCTCCGATAAACGCAACACTAGCCAAACAACCAACAAAAAACCCACGTAGGGGTTAGGAAAACCCCGGCCTCAACGGGGGAGAAAACAGAAAGAATCGAAAAAAATATCAACAAAACAAAAAACTTACAGATCATCACACCTAAATCTAATCGCCCATAAACGTCGACAGAACAGAACAACAATCACCACAGTACACCACCACAAACTCAGTGATTCTCATTGAGGATTGCCTAATCTGAAAAACTAATCATTTAACTGAGTCTTTTTTTTTAGTACTAATAATAACAAAATCAAATCAAAGCTAGTATGTGACATTTCTAAATTTATCAAGTACTCATGAACTTGCACGATATTTTTTTCCCCTAGATATACATATATTTATCTCACTAATCGAGGGTAATTAGTAGCAATCCACACATCCTTATCGATCTTTGTCTTTCATTATTGATGCTAGAGGGCTTTTGTTCCCTTGTGCTTTGTCTTAAGCACGCTTATTAGATTTCATCAAAGCAATAATGTCTCCCAATCTCCACTAAACGACAAATGTAACATCCTAAAGGGATAATCATATAATAAAGCAACAAGTTTTGCATTTTCCTAATTAAATTAGTTCATTTAATTAAAATCGCAGTAATGGAATGTGGGTGAGCTGGGAATTTCCACAAAATTAGACCATGATTTGATTTTTTAAACCTTGTGTGTCGTAAGAACTATGAAGCATAGTCGAATAGTTTAATATTTTAATATTTAAAATAATTGATAATATCCCTTATTTAAAAGGGTAATAGACTATTACAACAAATCCTTGACCTGGTTAAGCGCTTAATTTCTTATGCAATGGGGAACAAACTAAAATTTTAAATTTCATATTCTTCACTAATTATTGCTTGAATCTTAGAGGTTATAATTATACATAACAGTTTAACCATGATAAAGTTCAGAATACTTTAATTAATTAGATGTCCAACTGTCTAGCTAATTAGAAGTCCAACTGTCCAAGAGAAGTCCACAAATGAGACAAAGGTAGGGTTTGGATGACATATTTGAAATGAACAAATTGAACATGCATCACTTTATTCAACAATTTAAATTATATTTTGGTGTGCATTTCCAGAGTGGATTTGAGAGCTTTCGATTGGTGAATACGAAATAACTATGCTATGATTGTTGTTTTTTGAATCCTTTTACATAATAGTCAAATTTTATTTTTTATGTATATGTTAAATCATTGATTTTAGGATTATCAACGTATGTCTAACGGTAAACCTTTTCACCATTTTTAAAGTTCTACTTCAAGTTTCATCATTTCATATCCCCAAATGTAAACAAAACGGAAATGGATTGTTCAACAATCCTCTCGACCACCCTCTTGCACTGGCGACCAACACAGGCAGTACATCCTCCTCCCAGCCCCTCCCCTCTAGCGAGTGTGTTTCTTGTACTGATTGTGGAAGCAAAAACTAGATCCAAAAAAATTGGCAACGTTACCAAGTACTAGAATATCTCTACACCAATTGAGTTTGAAAATGAAACTGCGATTGGATTGTTCAAAATAAGTTATCAGAATCATTTACAACATTGAAATCATGAATTAAAAAGAGACCTTTAGAAGCTAGGTTGATGGCTTGCAAGCCTAACAACCAAATACCCAACCACTAAACCATTTATGATACTGTTGGAATGTGGACCTTGACCTTCTGATCGAATGAAAATTTTCCAAGAGAAAGATTTGACAGATTGGGGATGGTGTTGTGCACATTCAGATCGTCTATCTCGGTAATCAATAGTCCAAATTGCATTGTGCTGTACATAATCTCAACCATATTTCATCCGTCTCAGCAATTCAGACTACTGATTGTCAAGACGGATGGTCCGGATGTGCACAACACCATCCTCCGGTCGCAAGGATACAGATCAGAAGGTCCATATAATGCAACAAGAAGACAACTAGATGGTCTAAGCTCTACATCTAATGATGGTGGCCAACTCATTGTTTCAATCTCACAATACTAAAAAATGGGGCTTTGCCAAAAAAAATAAAAAATCGAAAAAATAGAAAAAAATATATAAGAGCAATTAGATGTCTCCCAGAGTTGCCATGATCCAATGGAGATTGAGCTGGCTATATATAGTGTCTGCCCTTGATTAATGAGTTTTGTCGGGCTGTTATAGACCAAGAGGCAAGGGCTCACCCTATATGATTGGGCATTTCATGCCCTTAATTTTTGCATAATTTGAGGGCACTTCTTTATATATAATCCATATCCCAGTGTTGAAATATTTAGCTGATCTCCATAAGATTAGTAAATTACTTTACTTGTCTAGCCAACATTGTTAGACGGAAATAAACAAATTGAGAGAGAGAGAGAGAGAGAGAGAGAGAGAGAGAGAGAGA
>BPLS01028683.1:0-10327 GCA_019656275.1 Rhododendron kiyosumense | reverse complement strand
GAGAGAGAGAGAGAGAGAGAGAGAGAGAGAGAGAGAGAGAGAGAGAATATGAAGGTACTCTTCATGGTGGTGATCTTTTTCTGCCTGTTCGTCACCACCTTAGCACAACATAAAACCTATACTCCATCCTACTATAAGCTTGCAATCCAGTGGCCCAATGCCGTTTGCAACCAGCATGAGTACGTTCTGGGTTCATGTAAACGGCCCATTCCCCAACGGTTTACACTTCATGGGTTGTGGGGGTTTGACAAGGATCACAAAGCAATCCCCCACTGTAAAGGTGGAGATGAGCTACAAGCTTCCGAGGTAAAAAAAACAAAACAAATACTCTTCTTGACTTTCAGTTTTGCAACATGTTGGTTTTTGTGTGTATGTTTTTTTTTTCTCGGCAAACGAAACTAATTTTGTGTGTATGTTTTTGTGTGTGTGTTTTCCACTTCCCATCTGTTTCTTAATTTGTTTTGGCTTTTTTCTTGGTGAAAGAAAACAAAAATCTCCCCTCTTTTCTTCTTAGCTTTTTTATTTGCCATATTTTGACTCCTTTTTTGGAAATTTTTGGGGAAATTGGTTGCTTATTATATAACTAAGACGTAAATTGAAAAGTTATCTCTCTATATTTGGGGGAAGTGGTGGGAAGTTGGAACTGTGAAGATGTTTATATTATTTCAAGAACGAAATTTTTGTCCTGTTTTTAATAAATAGATGTCCGAGCCAGCTTACGCGTATCTCGACCAATTCCGGGGCCTTGCTTTATTCTTTATGATATGTAACCTTTGCTCATTCCTCTATTATTTTCGGTTCATCATGTGCCTAGCTTGTTAGGTAACAAGTCGAGCTCAAATTTTAAGTTTGTGTAGTAAATAAACCAAACTCGAGTTAGTTGTAACTCAAGTACTCATTTATAGAGGTTCATCTAGTAAACGAATCATGCTAAAAAAACCCACATTTCTAGCATCCCACGTCGATGCTAACATCTTGTTGTGATCTGTTGTATTTTTCTTGAAATCAATTTTACTATTTTCTGTTTCTGAGGCAACTCTTTTTTTAAGTGCATTTAATAACATAATGTGGTTGGTATGTAAAGGATTTTGTTATAGTAGAACGGATCTGATGTTGTGTAGGCAATTTTTGATTTTGCAACATGGCGTTAATCATTCAATCCCGTGCTGGATGATTTGCGTCTCCCCCTCCCTAGGTTGAGTCTGAGCATGTGTGCTCCTCAGCTTTCCCTCTCGATGTATCATTTCGAGTGTTATAAAATTTCGCTTTTGCCGAGCAAAAAAAAAAAACATGGAGATCACTCTGATTTTGCAACAGAACTCTCATTTTGGTTCTTGGGCAAAGTTGATCACTTCCCAAATATCTATTTTTATTGGGTCATTTGTATTGCTTTGTTTTGTTTTTTTGTTTGTTGGTGTGACTTATATACTCCTTATAAAGGTGGATTACAAAATGGCTCAACTCAAGCAAGAGTGGCCCAACCTTGTGGGTGATGATTTTCAACTATGGTTTGAGCAATGGAGGAAGCATGGGAGGTGCATCAACGACATGACTGTCGAAAAATATTTTAACACAGCACTTGATGCCATGGGAGAAGTAGGTCCCTTGGTGGAACTACTTTCGGACGGAATAGGTATACCAATTAAAATTACTTCCAAATTAAGTTCTACATGTGTTCTATAGGCTCATCACATTTTAATGGGTTTTTCATTTTAAATTTCAGGTTTGAAACCGGCCGGCGAGGATCGCTATATTAAGACTCAAGACATTCCCTCTGCAATCGAGAAGCAACTCAACAAAATTGTAGAGGTGAAATGCAACAAGAACAAGGATAGCCAAAGCCAAATACAGGAGGTTTACTTCTGTGTTTCGGTGCAGGGAAAGCTCACAGATTGCGCCCACGACTCGAAGAGGAGACCGCCCTACAAAACCACAAGTTGTCCGAACGACATTCTATACCCCTCCGATCCTTCACCACCTATGCCGGCTGCCCCGACGATCCCAGCTTTTCTATCGCACACCTTCTACCTCGCGTTGACCACCTTCGTCTTTTACGTGTTCTATGGTTCCATATGATAGCCTCAGTTTATATATGGCTTTGTGAAGAAACTTAATGTAGCCCCAGTTTATATATGGCTTTGTGAAGAAACTTAATGTAGCCCAAGTTTATATATGGCTTTGTAAAGAACTAAATGTAGCCCCAGTTTATGGCTTTGTGAAGAATTTTAATGTAGCCACAGTTTATTATTCTAGCTAGCAACTGTGTTTGACAGTATTTAGATTGGCAGTTTATAACTTATAAATAGTGAAAACTTAGATTTATCAACCCATGATTATGTGTTTGGTTCGCTGATATATAAGGGACGAGTTTTAACCGATGTTGGTGAGAAGTTACACTTGCATTTTGTGTTTCTAAAGTTGTTTGCAGATCGATAATGGCATCTAATCATTGTAGTGGTCTGACTGTAGGACTATTCATTCGTTACCACACACGCAAAAAAAAATGGTATCAAATCATCGATACAAACTGTTTTTTTTGTTTTGTTTTTGGTTTAGGAAATTTGAGGACTTGAGTTATCGTAGTTGTGTGCTTTTTGGGGGCAATGAAAACAATACTGCAAAAGCGTTCCGGTGAATCCATTTCATAACTAGATAGGCACCGAGCAAAATCAGATGCGTCTTGACAATGCATAGACCTCGAGTAATTCCGGATAGAGGACACATATTTTTCATATCTACATGCCCCCAAGCAAAAGATCTACTGGACTTTACCTTTTAAGATGTGTGCAGGCTGTTTTTAAGGATCTGAAGAAGTGTAGAGGTTGCATTCTTTATTGTGCAAGGGGGGAAAACTAGGACCAA
Organism: Rhododendron kiyosumense; assembly: GCA_019656275.1. Classification (NCBI taxonomy): domain Eukaryota; kingdom Viridiplantae; phylum Streptophyta; class Magnoliopsida; order Ericales; family Ericaceae; genus Rhododendron; species Rhododendron kiyosumense. The sequence goes on along the minus strand of BPLS01028683.1, from coordinate 7,465 downwards.
GAAAGAAATTCTAGAAGTGTTTTCCTTACTTAAAGTAGCAACTCCAGGTAATTTTGAATTAAAGGACTAGAGGAACATACAAGGAATAAAGCTTTTACTAGGTATCTTCCATGTCCTTTTCATTAAGATCATGGAAATTAATTTTGGGTGTGGGTAAGGCAGTAGAGAATAATAGATTTTTTTTTTTATACTGAAAATAATTGATGGTGAAAAAAGGGTTTTTTTTGTAGGACAAAGGTGGAAGGTCGAGATCAACCTTTTGTTTTTATTCATATGAAATTACCCAACGGCCTAGGTGGAAAGTACGGATTTAACAAGTAAATATAATTTGACAATTTCACATAAACAAGAACAAGAACAAGAAAATTAGTGTGGAAATCATTTCGAAAAATTCTGACATGCAACCTTTTTCAATCTCGAGGTACCTCTCAATGTCAACTGGTTGCCATCAACTAGAGAAACCAAAAACTAGCAGATTGTCTGCTTATTCAACTGAAATAAGGCTCTCATTGTAAATTCCAACCTGCTTCCATTGCTCAACTCCATAAACTTGATGATGTCTAATTTCTTGAGTTCGGAGGTCACAAGAGATCAATTCTCCTTCACTGCTTGCCAAAAACAGTACGTCGATACCCAAAATCGCCAATGGCCACTCGACGACTCCTGCAATGGGTCCAACGGCAACTTTTCTAACCCAAGCCTCTTCCTCTCCAAGCCTCGATTGATTCGCGGCCCAAATTTCATAGTACATTGCTGTACGAGGTACCTTGCTTCCACCACGCTTAGGGTAACGAATGAGAGCAAAAGATTCATTCAACACTGCGAGCTCGCCCCAGTGATTTTTCAACAGAAAATCAGGTATTTTGATCGTTTCAAACACTTCATCGCTCATATGAAATGAAAGGATCGTATTGATACTCCCTTCAGAGTCACGTGCAAGCCAGTTAAAAGTTCCATCTATGTACGTATTGATCTGTCCATTGGCAGAGATATGAGCAGGTACAACTAGCTCAGTATCTCTCCATGACGGACTACGTAGCGTGCATATTTGAACGACGCTAGGAAGCTCCGGCCCGGACTCAGCGACTAAGCGATTAATCCTCACCAGCTTGTAGTCGTTAATTTTGGGATCAAAACCAAATGCCAAAAAGGTGGTTTCGGAGCATACATGGGGTAGGCATGTTTCATACGGCGGTGCCGGGATGGGTTTGATGACTTCTCTAGTAGCAGGGTTCAATATGTGAATAGTACAGTAATCATAGTTGTAATCACAGATAGAAACAAGGCCATTACAAGAACCTATTATCTTCGCAGATTTTAGGTTGGGAAATTCTATTTCTGCCGAAACACCAAGTGTCTCGCCAGATAGTAAGGTAGCCACATATTTGTAGGTATCTCTCCGAGCTCGAAGAAGAAGGAGACAACTATTCTGGCCAAGGCGAAGGTGCTTGTTGATGAATCTCGGGCTTTTGATCGAAACGTACCAAGACTTGCATACGCATTTGAATCGTAGAAGAGATTTTACTGGTAACCTCGAAAGAATCTCAATCTCTAAATCTCCAGGCAGCAGTTTGCAGCTCATCATCTCCATTGTTCTTGTCATTCCTCTTGTTCCAGAAAGATTTAACAAAGGTCCAAGACTACCTTAAATACGGTGCATTAATATTATTGTCCAAGGAGTGCAAGATCTTGATCAAGTCATGCCATATATATAGATATGAGATTCGTTTATTTCTAATCATCAAGCGTTTTAAAGTATCATTACCATTTAGAAATTGATCCCGACCAATGTTTGACATTGAAGTCATTAATATTGTTAGCATAATATTAAGATATAGGCAAGAAATATTATGTTACCATATAGGTATTATATGCTTTAATTTCTTTTTAGTATGGGCAATTATTCGTGTTTCCTCGTTAGTCTTGTTGCTTTACTATGCAAGTTTCCTAGTTGGTTTAGATTTCTTTAGGGGTGTTCAAGAAAACCGCGCGAACCGTAAAACTGGTCCGATCCGGATTGAACCGTCCTATTTGATTTGGTTATGTGATTCTACGGTCAGGTTATGGTTCCAAAAAATTAAGAATTGTTAATTTTGGTTCGATTACTGGTTCTCAATTAAAGAACCGTGGTTAGAACCAGACCGGACCGTTTAAAACTAATATATATATATAAAAATAAATATATGTGTGTAATTTGGTATGTTAATCTCTTTCTTGCTAAACTTACTTTATTTAGAGATGAAATTTTATTTGTTAGGAAAGTTTTTATTTTCTTCCTTCTTTTCCTATTCTAATAGATTACCTTCCTATTCTTTCAATTCTTTGCAACCTTATTTAATGGATTAATTTTTATAATTTCAATCTCATGTCTCTCTTTCTCACACACCGGAGATAGATTTGGATACTAATTGGATAGAATCGAAACCGGAACCGAACCAAAATCGGACCGATTTTGTGGTTTGGTTCTGGTTAGGTTCCACTCATATATTGGTTAGGTTTTGGTTCCCAATTTTCTAGAATCATTTGGAATGGTCCGGTTATTGGTTTTCTAGAGAACCGGACCAATCTGGACCGTGTACACCCCTAGATTTCTTAGTGACCCATTCTTCTAGCTAGCCTATATAGTGGGTGTTCGCGAAAAATTATTTTGACAGATTTTTAGATTTTAGCTTATAAAATCAGTTTAGAATATTTATCGAAAATTCTACAAAATAATTTTTGAATCTACAGATTGAGACAATCTTAAAGGGAAGAAAATTCTTAAATTAACTTCCAAAGATGGGTTTCGGTGACAGTCTCACAGCTGCAACAAACAGGTTTATTATTTTCTATTAAGTAGTCACCAACAACAGTCCCCCCTTACTAAAAAACTCACCAACATCACCCCTAAATTATCAACACTAATAAAAGTTAACCACTGGTAAACAAGCAATCGTCAATCGCTACTTTTAACTACTTTTTCGAAATGACTCATCCCCCTCTCTAAAGGAGAGACTCTCTCTAACTTCTTAAACCCTAGCCACCGCTTCACTACTGTCCCCCTCCCCTCCCTCCCCCTAAATGGGGCGGTGGGAGAGGGGGACTTTCTTTTCCTCTCTCTCTACTTCAAATCTATCCCCCTGATTTCTGCGAGTTTCGATGTCGACAGAGCTGGTCATCGCCAGACCAATACACATGTGTGCTCCTTTGTCCGATCTTCCTCATCGTGCTCTTCTTTTCAATCGTCCTACAGTTCCATTGATATTATTAGGTCGGGACGTTCTTGTCGTTATGGGCGTCACATAGGTTCGAGCCCTGACAGGGGCGTAGTTTCTTGGGACGAAGATAGCAGTTGGTGGTGCTGTACTGTGGGGTGTGGCTGTTGTGGTGATTGTAGTTCCATTCTGTCGGCGTTTATGGGCGACTGGATTTACGTGTGATGATTTGCTGTAGATTTTTTGTTTTGTTGATATTTTTTCGGTTCTCTCTGTTTTCTCCCCCATTGAGGGGGCTTTCCTAACCCCTACGTGGATTTTTTGTTGGTTGCTTGGCTAGTGTTGTGCTAATCGAAGATGTTCTCCATCTGTTTTGCGCATTATGTTGTGTGAGGTCTTGAATATTCTGTGTGGTGTTTAGGCCTCCATTGTGGTTGCTATATTACCTCTTTTGGGATGGTTGCCCTTTCGTTGTTATTCCTTGTTATCAATGAATATCATCCTATTGATTAAAAAAAAAAAAAAACCCAATTGTCAAGTTGCTTCCACAAAAAGAATAGAGATTAAGAAAAAACAAAAAAGTTTTGAAACAAAACATTCCAACTCCACTCCGATCATGGTATTCAAATATGGAACTTCCTCACTTCCCATATTTCCAAAAAAATTTGGGTAAAAATCTTAATTATTTACTTTTTCGATTTTCTTGTCGAGATGATTCACAAATGGAAAAGAAATTTTGAATAAGGACAAAATGAAAAAAAAGCCACAGGATTATTTTGAGAAACTAGCCTTAGGGTATCTCCAATGCATAATAAAAAATTAATAGGTTTCTAAAGTTAACGATATTTGTTTAAAATATGACTCACAATGGTATAATTAAATTTAGCAATCTCCTTAGAAATAATAAAATTTAGGATTTTGAATAACTAAAACTAGCAACTTTTTGACGATAAGCAAACTTAGTGAATTCCACAATTTCTCAGTCAGATACTCTCATAATTACACAAGAACGTTCTCTCTCTCTCTCTCTCTCTCTCTCTCTCTCTCTCTCTCTCTCAATAATGTTTTCAAAAAAAAAATTACTAAACAACTATTTTTTTAAAAAACAATAAAAATAGTTTTTTTCCCCTCAAAATTTGTGTTTTAACTGTTTTTCTACAAAATACATAAGAGGTTACCCACAAAATTGGAAGAAAATTTTTATAGAACTACCATAAAATCTGCAATACTTTATGGGACAGAATGTTGATCTATTAAGAAACAATATGTGAGCAAGATGAATGTAACAAAAATGAGAATGTTGAGATGGATGTATGGTAAAGCTCGACGAGATAGGATTAGAAATAAAACTGTTCGTGAGTTAGTAGGTGTAGCATCTATAGAAGAGAAGTTGAGAAAAAATAGGCTAAAGTGGTTTGGGCATGTTTATCGTAAACATGAAGATGCAGTAGTTAAGAGAGCGGATATGATAATTTTAGGTAGCAATGCTACAGGGAGGGAAAAACCTAAATTGACATTAAATACTGTTGTGCGTAAAGATATGAGTCTAATGGAGAAAAAAAAATTCATGTAACCAACCTCAATTGATTGGGACAAAAGGCTCAATTTGATTTAGTTTGATTATTTGAGGTGGGCGTAAGTTATCCCCTTTTCTAATCACTCCTCTCCCTCTATTTCAATTACAAAATAACCTTATTTCTACCTTTTATCTCTCATTCAAACCAACTCTTTTTACCAAGCTTATCCCCCAAAAATAATACCTCATCTCCTTCGTAAGTAAAAGGAATAAAGCTTTTGCTAGGTATCCTCCGATCCATGTCCTTTTCATTAAGATCATGGAAATTAATTGGGGTGGGGGTTGAGGCAGAAGAGAGATAATTGATGGTGAGAAAAGGGTTTTTTGCAGGACCAAGGTGGAAGGTGAAGACCTTTAAGATGTATGCAGGTTTTTTTTTTTTTTTTTAAGGATCTGAAGAAGCGTAGATGTTGCGTTCTTTATTGTGCGAGGGGGGAAACCTACGAGTCTACGACCAAGAAAGAAGGCGGCTCTATATTGGCCAATGAGAGGTCAATTGAACTCCCTTAAAACAAAAAGATTTGGGAAATGATTTTGTCACTTCATTTTTTGTTAATGTCGATCCATTGTAAGTGTATTTTTCACCAAAAGTACACTTGCAGAGGAATGACATTAACAAAAAAGGGAGTGACAAAATCAACAGGCAAAAATTTTTAAAATAAAGTGATAATTTCGGTTTAGTCATTTCTTGAACACCCAATTCATGGTCTTGAACATCCAACCCAAAAATATATATCCAACATACAGTCCGAAAATAGTAATTGAGTACTCTGCTCACAAGTCACAACCAATTATTACCCAATAGCACATAACTAAATTAATAACATTCCTTTGAATTCAATATGACGCAGCGGAATTCACGAGAAACTAGTTAACGTACTAGTCCAAACGAGATAAATAACTCGTCGTAACAAGCAAATCTTGCACAAAAGAAAGAAAGAGAGAATCTCTGCAATATTATTGAAGCTGCATAAATTCAAGGTTATAAACCCTTATATAGGCCGAAACATTAGAAACCCTAAAAATAAACTTGAAAAATAAAAAGTCACAGAATTTGGGGCTTTTCCTAAAATTGAAAACAGGAAAAAAAAAAAAAAAAACAATACTTTTCCAAAAAGAATCAACTTAAAAGGAATTACGGTCTAAAGATTTATTAACGTATCAAATCTTTCCTAAAACGGCAAAATAACGCAATAGAAAGCCTAAACAAAGGAATTAGGCGGAAAAACATCATTCATCATCAACCTAGGGTTTATGACTATTGACCAGAACGCGAAAATAAGTCAGCCCACCAAGTTTGAGCCTATTTCGAGCTCGTTTGAATTTTGCCAATTTGAGTAATCTGAAATTAAACACTGTTTGGGCTTCTGAGGCTTAGCTCGGTCCAACTGATCATAGAATTGGGCATCCACATGTTCTACATCACAAGACTAATAACATTCCTTTGAATACAAGACTAAAATATTTTTCAAAAGATTCTCCCTATGTAACTTGTGTCAGGGAACCGTTAGGTATATTTTAGGATTTTCCTCTTGGTTTGGGCTCAGTTTGTTGGGTCTAAATTAGTTTCCTCCGTGTGGTTAGGAGAATAGGGTCTTGGGTGGTCAAGTCGGAGTACTCAAGCCCCTATTATCTTTGTATTTCGTGTTATGAGTTAATGAAATTTATTTTTGCTAATGAAAAAAAAAAAAGGCTGGGTCTGCTGTTAACCCACTCTTGTAACCACATGGTAACGTAAAAATCAACAACCTAAAAAAAATTTGGTCCAACACTAACAAATGTAAAAAATATTTAAATAAAAAAAAATTTTCAAATTTAAATTAAAGTTCAAGAGAACAAGCCCTAAAAGAGACACCCTTTAAACTTTAATGCAACTGTACCAAACAAATGTTGACTCTTCAAATAGTACACTTCTAGTTCTTCTTACACAGCTACAACGCTACGAACGGTACACAGCCAAAGAGTGTCCGAATTTTGACAATTTGGGTAATCTGAAATTAAATACCGTTTGGGCTTTCGAGGCTTAGCTCGGTCTAGCTGATAATGGAATTGGGCCTCCACGCGTTCTACATCACAAGACTAATAACATTCCTTTGAATCCAGGACTAAAATATTTTTCAAAAGCGTCTCCCTATGTAACTTATGTCAGGGTTAGGTTGGCTCCTTACCAATCGTTGGGTATATTTTAGGATTTTCCTCCTGGTTTGGCCTCAGCTTGTTGGGTCTAAATCAATTTTCTTCGTCTGGTTAGGAGAATAAGGTCTTTGGTGGTCAAGTCGGAGTACTCAAGGCCCTATTATCTTTATACTTCGTGTTATGAGTTAATGAAATTTATCTTTGCTAATGAAAAAAAAAGGGCTGGGTCTGCCGTTAACCCACTCTTGTAACCACATGGTAACGTAAAAATCAATAACCTAAAAAAAATTTGGCCTTAAACTAACCAATACAAACAAAAATTAATAATAAAAACAGAAATTTCAAAAATTTAAGTTAAAGTTTAAGAGAACAAGCCCCAAAAGAGACACCCTTTATTGCAACTGTACCAAACAAATGTTTACTCTTTAAATAGTACACTTCTAGTTCTTTACACAGAAAACCAAGAAACCTTAGAGGAAGGAAATGAACATGAAGAAGTTCCTCACTGTCACATTTCTGTTTTCTCTGTTTCACACCATCAAACCGCAACCATCTTCAT
>BPLS01028681.1:173856-199993 GCA_019656275.1 Rhododendron kiyosumense | reverse complement strand
GATATAGACAAGAGAATACATGTCACGTAGCCACAGATCCATGGTATTTGAGGATAATTACGTGCTTTATTTTGACGTCCTACATTTCCACCCAAACTTGTCCAACTTAAGGAAATGCGTATGTGTAAGTTAAAAAGACACATGATAGTGACAAATGATTTCATTTTCCAGCTTAATTGGTGTTTACCATTTTTCAACTACATTTTCAAGCTGAGGATAGGAACGTAATTATTCAGCTTTTGATTTCTTATCCCTTCATTTCTTTATAATTAATTTCACCTAAAATTTCTTTTTTAATTCCCAGTTTGGACGTGCATGCAAGAAATAAAGCACTTTGTGACCTTGCCACCATCTTATAGATATTAAGTTGATTGTACACTTTGTGACTTAGAAGAATGAACCTATACGATTGAATTTCAAAATTTAACTTTCATAAATTCAATTAAGATTTCTTTTTGAAAATACTTTAATTTGTTTGATAATAATATGAAGAAAGGATATTCAAAGATAATTTTTCGAAGCTCGACCAACTTTCTCATAATTTCCTTCTTCAATTTGATGGCTAGTAAGTAGGGATGACAAATGGATCTGTCCCCGTCCCGAACCCTCTCCGATCGGGACTGTTTTCAAATTTTCTGGTACCGGCTAATTAATCTTAATCTACCCATACAATCAATTCTTCTGCACACACAAACGTTGTACACTGTACAGAAACACTCAGAGAAATAACTCAATAAGTACACTTTATATGGATATTGGGAAACCATGTGACCATGCCGTTAGGGCTGCAAACTTGTTTAGTAGGGCTTACCTCGACTTGTTTAGTAATCAAGCCGGAGGTTTTTTTTTTTTTATCTGCAATCGAGCCGAGTTTGAACCCGAATTTTAGATTCGTTTACTAAAAGAGCTGATAAACACTCAAAAGTTCGGCTCGATTTCATAGACTTGGTTCGTTTAAAGTGACTCGCTTAGTGGATAAAGCAGGATAGGCTTATTAAAGGCTCGACTCGTTTACAATCGAGCCGAACTCGAGCTCAAAATTTCAAATCGTATAATAAACGAGCCAAGTTCGAGCACAACAAAGCACGGCTCGTGCCACAGACCACTGAATACTCAAAACTAGAAAACCCCTCGTTTGCTGTAGTGGGGCCAGATTTAGAAACTGATTCAGCTCTCGCTGGAATCAGTACTGCCTTTGTTTTTGGATCTTATGATCTTCGTTTGCCACGCGTACGATGAGAAGGATAGTGTGCTTCGCGACAACTAATACGAGATCAAACTACGGTCCAACCAACCGAGGTTGACATAACACCCACACGGTTTCTTGTCTTGGGATTCGGATTTTTTACGGTTCAAGTTTTAAATGGGACGAGACATTTCAAATATGAATCATACGTTGTTATAATTAATGGTTCGCATTTGCTTAGAGACCATTGCTGTCAACATTGTCACCGATATTGCAACAATGGACGATTCAAATTTAAACTCTCCCGTCTAGCTAGCCAAATTAAGAATATGAGAGAATCTAATTCCATTGTTTTTGCTAGTTTTTTTTTTGGGATCTTTGTTTCTGCTAGGTTTGACACTGGGTTTTTTTTGTTGTATTTTTGTATTAGAATAATATAGTAATTTTTGCACTCTTTTTACAGTACTATTTTTATAAATATTCTGTAATTTTATTTTGTTCATTTGAATTCACACCTTCACCTTTTGCTGGCACATCTTTCATATATGAAGGGATATATCGTAAATTCAGGATAATATTTTAAATGGAAAATTTTGCATGAATAATAAGAATAAAAACAAGAAGTAGCGATGATAAAAAAGGAGGGTGAACTAAATGTAACTCAATTTTTTTCAACCGCTATTTTCTTCCTGTCGATTGCCTCGTTGAGAAAAGCATATCATTTTCATGCTAGTTTTGTTTAATCTGAGTCGTATATTCAACTATTCGTAGTTCAATTCTACAATCCTTGAAAATTCCGCGGTTAGATTATCTTTACTTTCCAATTATCAACCATGTTTACCACCTAAATAAAAACAAAAGAAGAAACAAAAAGTCCTTTTTCTGATTGCGAATTGGCAGCAAATTTTCAAGATACTTGCGTTTGGAGCTCAAAAGCCAGCCATGATCGAGATTTTGGGGATATTTTTGAGGCCATGATGTTGACTATACAAATAGCAGTGTAACCCTCACTAGCTATTGACGTGGTCATCGAGCAAGAAGAACATATACTAAAACACCACAAAGTCTACGAACACACACTTTTTGGACGCAACTCCGAATATATACAACTATATCTCGAACAATCGTTGGACGTATATACGAACCAAAATTCATCGAATGACTCTTGACACAGTTCTGTCCGGAGCTGTATTTAATGACTGTGTTCGTATCATCACTCTATTGAAACTGAGCAATGCTAAGAACATAATTTTAGAACATAAATACTTTGGATACAACTATGTCTAAAATTGTTTAATGCATATGGATTCATATACATCGGATGACCCATGTCACAATTTGTGTCCGTAATTGTTTGTCGAAGTGTTTCTAGACTGTTTGAACGACATTATAATAGTTTAAATTTCTACCAGTTGTGATTGGAACTTTTGGATTCTAGAAGATCTCTACTTCAATAAAGTTGCGTATTCCTTCTTTTTCTTTTCTTATGATTTTTTGTGAGGTCCTATTTTATTTTCATAAAGTTTTAGAGCTCATGCCAATTGTTGTTTCGATAGCATCTCCAATCGATGACTTCAAATTAGAGGATGTCAAATTTTTTTTTAAAGGCTTAATTATGTGACATTTTTACATCTTCAATTTGACATCTAACTCTCCCTCTTCAACCCCTATGTTAAAAAAAAAACCTCAAACGACACATTTTTGAAATCCAGAGGGTCATTTTTTTGAAACTTGGCATGAGGTTTGGTTGCTGTCAAAATTAGCAGAGATTTAGAGCATCTATAATGGGAGATGTCAAACATAACGTGGATGGTGCAACAGCTACTTTTGGCATCAACTCACCTTCCAACCCATCTGCCTTCACTCATGCCAAAGCTGATGTGGCTTAGGCATGAATCTCCTACATGCCAATTTTGGCAGCTACCCCCTCCCATGCCAAATTTTAAAAAGTAACCTTTGAAGGTAAAAAACTATTGTTAGAAAGTTTAAAACCTCTCCATACTACTTGTTTGAGTTTATTTTTTTTTAAATAAATAGAATTTGACATAAGGGTTGAAGATGAGGTTTTAATGTCAAATTTAAGATGCCAAAATGTCACATAAACTTTCAAAAAAAATTTGACATCTCCAATTTGAAGTCAAGTGTTGGAGATGCATCCTCACTTCAAATCCCCCGTCACCTTTTGGCATATGAAAAGACACCTTGGTTGGATTGTGCATTGCTTCCAAAAATTACCGTTACTTGGTCCACTTCAACTTTAAACATCTCCGATCGGAGATGCTCTAGAGGGTTTCATGCCATATTATGGGGAATCTTAGTGGGAATCCCCTTTTGATTGACAGACATTTGAAATGTTTGGTTTCTTTTGAACCCTAATCAACTGGTTCAACCCATTCGATTCATCTGAAAAGTGGCTTACGTTGAGCATCCACTTCGCTAGCTTATCTAAAAGGAGAAAATGATTACAACTTTGTTAGATCCCCACCAAAAAAAAGCTAAATTTAAAATTAGTAAGCAAATACGCCAGCGAACCAACCATACTCTTAAAACAACACATATTTTGTTCAATTGTGCATAAATGTTAAATTCAAATCCAAAAAAACATAAGATCTCGTGAAATTATATAAAGGGCTGATCAGAAATAGATCGAGAGATCGAATTTCAGGTCATTTTCTTGGTGAATATGATCTGCCATAATCTCTTTGATTCCTTGATTTATGAGCCATATTAATACAGTATGGTTTTCGTTAGGGGCCAAGGATTTAAGCCCAACTTTGTTAGCTAGGTGCTTCGACTCTCATGCAAGATCTAAAAGGCCAATGGATAAGCAAAATTATCAGACCAAGCAGCTAGTATTTGTTAAATTTGTTAGCCAGGTACTTATATTTCCGTTTAATTAGACCAAATAAATACTAAACTTAAGCTCTGGTTATAAGTCTGAAACTTATTTCGGTATTTTGTACTTTTTATTTAGCTTTTCGTCATAATTTTTGGGGTTGATCGTTAAACAAATCGAAAAAGTATAAAAATATGGACCGATGATGAAAAAGTTCAAATAAGATGGCATTTTAGACAAATAAGACAGCTGCTTGATACTTTTTTTGACTTTAGCGAGTTTTTTTTTGCTTTTGGTCATAATTTTGTACTTTTTAGACTCATCTTGTTGAGATGAATGATTAATCCAAAAAATATTATGCGAATCTAACAAAAATTCAAAAAAAACGAACAAAATGCACAAAACGATAAAGAAAAATTAAGCCGCATGATTTCAAATTTAACAAAATTCGTAACTATTACTACTAGTAAATAGTTTTGTAGGGTGGTTTCGGAAATACCTAAAAAAACACCCCAAAGTTTCTGATCGAATTTCGATGATTTGAGCCGCTCAATGTAATCAGAACGTGATTTGAAGGGTATTCGCGAAAAATCAGCAAAAAAAAGGACCGGGAAGGGCTTCATCCAAACAGTTTTTTATTGAACGGTTCAATAAAAAACTGCTCAAATCAAGCCTTTTCCGGTAATTTTTTTTAGCAATTTCTCGAAGGGTAGCCTTAAAATCACATTCTGAATATATTGAGCGGGTCGGATCATCAACCTATGAGTTTGAGATTTGAGATATTTTTTAGATGTACCTGAACCACCCGATAATTTTGAATATATAAGCGAGGTAAAACGCGGGAAACTCAAACACAGTACTCATTTTTGTTTCTGCAAGCATGATCAACAAGTGAGATCTCTCTCTCTCTCTCTCCACACACATAAAACTATACATGTATATGAACACACGCAAAAACATTGGGATTACTTGCATACGGTATGTCTTTCACGAAATTTGTTTTGCTAATTAAATTGTATTAGGCTCAAATTTATCCAATCATGTGTTCGATTAGCAACTGCATCGTACTGAAAATGAGGATTTCAAACCTCCTTGAAATGCTATTTTTACGTCTTGCTCTTTTGCTTTTGCGATCCAAAATTACCTTTATTTCTGGTCGTAGAAGGGTGAGAAACGGTAAAATGCAAGTGGCGCTCATGGATTATGTTTCCAGAGTTTTTTTGGTATTATAATTTGATAAATATAGTGTCCAAACCAGCTTACATGGACGTCCCTCATCGGTTAATTATCTCCTTCAAAACTAGTATACGGGGCTGGGTGCCCTCTCCACTCCTTGCGAATTGGTTTGGAGTTGAATGCTTTAATATGATATTAGAGCTAGGGTTTCGAAGATTTTGTTCCCCCTTGTGCCATAAGTGCACCATTGTTTGTTGAGATCTAAGTGTTCTGAATTGTTTGTTTACCTCTCCATGTGCGAGTCGGGGGTTGCACATGCGGGGGAGTGTTGGAGTTTGTCCCACATCGATTAATTATCTCCTTCAAAACTATTATATGAGCCTGAGTGGCCTCTCCACTCCTTGCCAATTGGTATATGAGGAGTAAATTTAGGGTCACATGGGTCAACTTGGTCTCCTCAAATGATGGGATTGATTGGCTTGATGATGATCTTCAACACACTAGTGGGGGCCAATTAAAGTCAGGGCACTCCATGTAGAATGGCTATTATACGGTAAGTGAGAGTGTCCTCATGCTTGTGGACGTCATATTACGATGTGAGACTTCGCTTCACAATGGCCTTAAGAAAGTTGATAACACCTGAGGTTTCGAACGTGAGGCTTTAGTCTTTAGGAGGGAGCAAACCTAAGTCCTTGGCCGCCTTGGGTTTATTTTTCTGGTTTTATTGTGAATAGGCGTGTACTGTAAACAATAATTATGCTTCATGGTCACGTTACAATTTTATGGTTCTACTGACTTTGCCTAATCAAGTTAGATATAGGATTGGAAAAGAACTCTCGTGGGAGGTCATTTTTGACATTTGGATGTAACAATTGGGGGATTACAAGTTTGATGGACGACCAACGCTACAGACTATGGCCATCAGATTAGAAAAGGTTGTTCACATTTCACAACAGGGCCTGGTTTCTGGTTAATGAAGCCTTTTACCTGTTAGAAAAGGTTGTATAAATTTGTGGTCTGTTGCTTTTTTATGAAGAATATTTGTGCTTTTTTGGTTGGGTGCAGTTGTTATTAACAAGATTTGCCTTATGCTGTTTTAACAAATGCAAAATAAGAGAAACATTTCCCATCTAGATATTTTTCTCATATGCCAAGTGGTATTGCACTGTTGTAGGGGAGAGATAAGATTGTATCATTTGCATTTCCCTGCAGATGGGATATCATTCATCACCAACGAAATTATACCGGATAACAGGCATTTATCTCAATGGCGCCATCTACCAGGTACCGTGGGGAGCTAATCTAACATTTCCATGTATTTTCTAGGCCATATGCAACAAGGTTCTCTAAATTTGGGTCAAATTTTTTGGATACATGTCGGTAGAAAGGCAAAGTAATTGGGCTTTTTCCTGAATGCTGTTTTCCCCCCTCTGTATATATGGATTGAAGATTCTGATACATCATGTAAACTTGGGAGCTGAGGTTGCATTTCTTGATTCTCCTCCAGGAGTTTGCTCTACCTCTGATAGCTTCCACTATTGAGCATAAAACTGCCTCACCAATTTTAGCTTTCCCCTGAAAACTTTTGGCGTTCCTCTCAAGCCATACGTGATGTACAGTACCAGCAGGGCCAGCTTGTACATAACACTAGCCAAGTTCTTCCCCTTCATGTTCCTCAGAATCAATGCTAACTCTGAGCTCCAAGGAGCGGGAGTCTTGACTATCGCCATTATCCTCAACAAGTTTGCCCAAACCCACGTTGAGTACATAGAATCAAAGAAGAGATGGTCAATAGTTTCTTCCATTCTACTGCAAAGAACTCAATGGGGATCAACATTTATGTTCCAAGTTCAAATTCTCTCTTTTGTTGCTAGTATAACTCTTCAGCAAAGCCATAGAATAAATGCCCATCTTGGGACATTAATTTTGGACCACTCTATATGGTGCCACGGAACCTGCTGACTTGAAATAAGTTGTTGTCTCAAATGAAAGTACAAATTCTGCAGCGCCGTCACTCTAGAGAACATGGTTGGTAATAGCCAACTTAAATTTTCATAAAATTCTTGCCCATGGGAGCTTGGTCACTGAAGTCTGAAGTTGAAGAGGAGAACCACTTTCAAATTTTCACTGTTATCTTCAGTTCTACATTTGGGGAGAGTTGTGGATTCCAGATACCACATATCACAATAGTAGACAGGATACTGGGCTTGTGTCATATCTGGTTAATGCATATTTTAAGGTCTAAATATTTGAGACACCAAATGTCTGGGAGGTAGGGTTTACCAACTCTAAAAACTGTCCGCTATTGGAGTAAATCTAATGGGGGCTGCGTTACCTGTTTTTTTCCTACCAGGGAGAACAAGTTGATAAAGTGTTTCTACCCTATCTTTTGTATTTTTCCTCTTTGGATGCCACAGAAACAAAGGACGGTTTTAAAGTACTTCCTTGCATGTAGTTCTCAATCCTAGTGATTTTGTGATGAAAAATGACAGCCTCGTGGTTAGGGCTGTATGTGAAGTACATCTTTGTTGTATACTATGGCATATTCTTGCAATCCACGGTATCCACCGGACTTTATTATGACTAGTGGATGCAGATCATGACACATGAAGAATTCTTTTATTTGATTGCTAAGAAGTAAGAACAGGGAATCTAAGTTAATTCATGGTCATTAAACAGGCCTTAGATGGGCTGTTCAAAGGTCAACATAAAATGCTAAGTGACATCATCTACCTTATGAAAGAAAACAATGGTTATTACATCTGCATGCTGAACATTGGTGAATTTGTCTCATCTCTATTGCTGGAGGTAAATTTCACTAGTAAACTTTTCATGGATTAAAACATGTGGAATAAGGACTGAAAATTTCACAAAAAAAAAAAGAAGTAAAAGATACAAAATACACATAGCACGATTTGGAACATGAATGTGAGACTCTGCAGCTATCCTGTTTATGTGGTGTTATTTGGCAAGTTACTTCCTTAAATTCCATTCACTTTCCAAATGCTACCTACTTGAGTGATCCGACTCCATTCTCGAATTTCCTTGTCTGATCAGAATGTGTTAGTGTACAGCACCCTCCCACTAAGTCTTTAGCCTTTAAAGATTCCTTTCCCCAGTCCGTTTTGTATATTACTGTGAACATTGAAATTAGACACGCCACCTGAGCTGCTAAAAGCCCATAACAAAGTCCCAAAAACCCACGTCTCCAGACAAAGGCCAAAACAATGGCCACTGGCATGCCCACCAAGTAAAATGAGTAAAAGTTTATGCATGCTCCGACACTGGGCTTAGCACTTCCACGGAGAACCCCACAACATGTGGTTTGTGGACAGTTTGCAAGCTCGCAAAGCCCAATTATGGGTAGCACGGCCATTGTCAACTCTAGAACCTCATTATCCTTTGTAAAAAATCTACCCCATGCTTCTCGACCAAAGGTGGTCCATAACAAACCCAATGTAGAGGCTAAAATGGCCAGTCCTGTAGCTACCATTGTTGCCAAACTTGCCTTACCTGGCCGGCCTGCTCCAAGCTCATTGCCTACTCTGGTTGACACTGATTGACTAAGTGCAGAAGGTAGTGTATACATAAGTGAGGTGGTTTGTATTACTATAGCTGACGTTGCAAGTGCAACCTGAGGTTTGTCAAGGTAACCTGCTAGAAGTGTCATGAACTCATACCACCACCATTCCAAACAAACAGCTAGACAACTCGGTATAGAAAGTCGAAGTAGCATTCCCCACTCTTCTCCTAGTGAAGTCGTAGAAGGACGTGGCATGATTGGTGGTATTAGTGGTTGACAGATAGGCCCCTTCGGTGTACGAGTGTAGATTATGTAGCCTAGAAGGAAGAACAATGTATTAAAGTTGGTGACAAAGGTTGAAAGTGCAATCCCTGGGACCCCAAGGTGAAGAATGAAGGCCAAGAAAATGGTTACAGGAAGGTGGAGAAGTATTGCGAGTGAAGTGCACCACATCAATGACCACGTTATCCCTTTACTACGTAAATAGATACGTAGTGGGTGAAGAAGGCTATTAGCAATGAGGTCTGGGATGGCATAGCGGCAGTACACGCTAGCAATATGAGATATGTCTGGGTTTTGATGGAGCATAAGCATGAGAGGCTCTAAGTTAAACCATAACAACCCGATTGGTAATGATGCAAATAGCAACAATATAATTGTTCTTTGAAGAGTGAGTGATACTAAGGTTGTGTTTCTAGAACCAAAACCCTGGCTGCAAAGTGGCTCCATACCCATGGCAAGACCTGATAGAACTGAGTAGCCAGTGATATTCGTGAAGCCGATAGCTAGTGCACCACCAGCTAGCTCAAGGCTTCCTAGCCTTCCCATGCACACGACTGAAATCATGTTTTTGAGATAGCCCACCAAGCCGATGGCCACTAGGGGGAAGCCTATGTCTGCCATTCTTTTCAACTCGTCCACCACCTTGAAAAAGTCACAGATCAAAAAAGGTTTATCAGAGTGTAATACTACGCATTTGTATTCTGTGAGTTCTTAAGATTCTGTAGTTCGTACCTCTGCCATTGCTAGGTGCTTTTTGCCATGCTCTGATGCCATCTCTTTTTCCCTTTTGCTTATTGTTGCTTTTTCTTTGTGTCGTTGTGTTGTGAGGGGCAGAGAGCTTAAGGGTAGGGATATCCTTTTGTGATTAGAGCTGCCAGTGTCAGAATTTATAAGGATGGGAAAAGGTGGGGCTGGTCCTAACACACTATCAAACAGAGGGTAGAGTGCTGCAAAAGTTAGAAAAACAAAATGTATAAATTATAGTAGTAATCTTTTTGAGTTCCCGCACCCCCTACTCACCACCCCATTGTTCTAACAATATCGTGTGGTTTTCCCAAATAAATGAGAGCACATCCACTGCCTTGTTAGGAAAGAATCATGCCTGACGTAATATTTCGAACGTTTCTTCACATGAAGACATTTGGGGTTGAATATGACTCTTTTTATTTTTGTTATTGAGTATTTATTGTGACTACTACTGCTGTAAGGTGTGATGTTACTGGTGACCAGTTACTGGTAATAATGCGCGCTGGGTTCTTGCCTCATGTTAGTGTGTACAGTTTGAAAGGGCAGTGTTTTTTGACTGAGTTTCCATTTCTTTTTGTTGGACTGAGTGAAATAGAAAGAATAAAGTCTACTGAATTCAGCTGGCTGCAACCAGTTTAGACAAGCAACTGAAATCATTTTGTTGGAAAAATGAGCTTTGCCATATCACCAAACAATGACAAGTATATTTCTGAATGAGTTTTAAGGTCACAGGAGTCCATTTTCAACCAAGGAACTGAAGGAAAATGGTAATTTTGCAAGATGCCTTCATTGGTAAGAACTATTTTTATATGTTCTCTTTTTCCTCTTCAAGAGTCATTGGGTTGTGAAAATTTCTCTCTATAAAATTTGTTGTCCTTTCTGGTTGCAACTTGCAAGGTCTTCATTAGTTCGTGAAGGCCTCGCAGAAACAAACATGCCCCTATATTGAACGTCGGAACAATAGTATACATAAATCATCAACCTTGAACAATCTACTTTGAATCTAATTTTTTTTTTTTTGGGCAAAACAACTTGAAATAGCTTTTTATTCAATCTAAATTCAATTTATATTGATGATGTACGTGATGTTTGTGAGATCGATGAATTACATACGTATTCAGTTACGTGCCGGTGTTTTTACCATTATAATGGCAATATTTATTTTTTCATGGAATCTAACAATTATTAGAGTTTGGTATCTTGTTCTGTCTGTATGATGGAAGTTCTTGGAGAAGGGCAAGGCTGAGTGGAGGTTTAGGTCCATGTCACATACAAGTTGGAGTTTTCTGGCTTTGCTAAAAGCTTTTTGTCACATGTTCTTTGTTAGGTTTTCCTCTAGTGGATTAAAAAACAAGGACCCAACCCCTCCCCAATACCACACGTTTTTAAACACTAGCTGAAAGTCTTTGGCAGAATAGTAAATCAGTAATTATGAACATCCTTCACTATCAGCTGTTATTTCTTTCCTTTTATAAATTTGGATCCCATCCAGAACAAGTACACTTTCTCTATCTATAGTGATTTGTCTATTGAAGTTGAGTTCGACACCGGATGTAATTGCTGCCTTGCTTTTCGTGGGTAGCTTTAGATGTCCAATTCCTTTGTAGTTATTCTTGGATATAAAGTGGCAAGTTGCTGCCACACATGTCATCCAGGAGTAGGTGATATACATACCATGAGTGGGATCATTGGAGCTGTTTGTACACAGCACACGGATGTGTTTTGTGTTGCATTTATGCATGTATCTATGTTGCATGAACATCTATATGTTTTCTGCACGCACACATGCGAGCGCGCATGTGTGTGTGTGTATCTATATATATAAACATGTTTATATATACAATATATATATACATGCAACCAAAAATATAGCAAACGCTGGAACAATTTTTCTGGTGTTCTCTTATCGACGTCAACTTATGTACAATTGACATTTGCAATAATACACAACTGCTTATGTACAACTGCTTCTAATATGACGTTGCCTTTTAAGTGAGGATTTCTG
Source organism: Rhododendron kiyosumense (assembly GCA_019656275.1). Lineage (NCBI taxonomy): Eukaryota > Viridiplantae > Streptophyta > Magnoliopsida > Ericales > Ericaceae > Rhododendron > Rhododendron kiyosumense. The sequence goes on along the minus strand of BPLS01028681.1, from coordinate 188,238 downwards.
TGACATTATGCAGATACTTTGAAGGAGACAATTGGACTGATTTCTAGCACAAAAGTAGGACAAAGGTAAAAGATTTACATCCCTTACTAGTCGTTAAAGTTTTTCAAAATTTTCTTCTCGACCGTTTATCCCGTCAAAACTCCTACAGTAGCTTTAGGACTATTTAGCTTTTCTCCACAGGGGAAAGTTGTTCAAAACACACTGCCTTCCTGGTCAGACATATTGGTCTACTTTCTTTGCATGTTTCATTCTTTCATTTGACTTTGCATGCCCCTCATTTACTACGGTGATTCTCCACTAATCTCTCAATTTCTCCCCTTGAGAATCTGAGCCCCTCTTGCAATTATTTGCTTTATATTTTTTCTTATCCTCAAACAACATTTGCAGCGAAATCAGTCTATCATCGCACATTCATCAAATCGTGCATGTGCATGTGCATTTAGTTACACCAAATGACCCAACAAATCAATCGTTATCAACAATAATTATCTCTCTTAAAAAAAACAATAATTTCTGACTCCTTAAAAACTTGTAGAGCAAATTGCATTTGAATTACTTTTTTTCCACCATTCAAAGGATGGGATATGCCTTCCCACCCAATGTCATTCCAACAACTACCACCTACCATGCTGCTGTTAAGAGGAAAGGGGACCTCCTTTCCTCTCTCTAATGGTCACATCTCTCACGTTCGATGAAGGTAATTAGTCACTAAGATAGTGTCTTTGGTCCCAAATTCTCAAGCATTTTGATCAATGCTTCGGAAAACCCGACATATCTCCTTCACTTGATCCTCAGTTAGTGAGTGATAAAATGTACCAGTATTTTCCATCATGTCAAATGAGGTCTGAAATCCCTCATGTAGTGGTAGGAAGGTTATGATGCACTAACCACCAATCACGTTGCAGATCTTATTATCTCAGTCTATAAAGCTTTATCAATTAACCAACAACTTGCATCAAATCAACTTCATTTGATGCCCCACATATGTTGGTTGTTTGTTTAGTGTTTTTTGTTGACAAGCAAAAGAAGCTTAGAACAGTATTATTCAACAAAGAAAACTCTGGAAACTAAGGTTTTGAATCAGTAAACACTGCGTTAGTATAGTAAAAAACTGGACTGCATAAAGAGATTTTGTGAATCTTAGGGTAATAGTCCTTATTTGGGTCCGCACTTGAACATTTCTACTAGATAAAGGACCCAACTTTTTTCTTTGTTGTTGTAGTCAACCAGGTTTAGTATATTTTATAGTTTAACCATGATTATACTACCTTCATAGTTGGAAGATGGTGGAGAGAATCTCCTTCTATTAGATTGTCCACATTGTTTGGTCCCTTGGCCTCATCAAGTGCCAGTGCAGGAGGCATGTCCATTGAATCTAATGAAACTATCAGAGTTTCCTGTTATTCATGTTTTCTTTGTGCATGATGTGTGTGTCGCGCACACATGGGTGCCATGAAAAACCATAAAAAATTAGGTCATTGTTATGTGACCTGTGAGGGGATAATCTTGACCTGCTGTGTTTGATAGATGCTAGGTGATGAATATATACACCAGGTCCTAGGCATAGGCTCACCAGGTTGTTGCTTAGGGATCCTAATTTTTGGCCCAAAATGGGGCCTCTATTTTGACGGAAGTGTTACATGTCATTGCAATTATAGGGAAGTAGCTCAGCGGTAGAAGTGAGTGTTATGCTTAATGATTCAAAGTTCAAAACTTGGGGACCCCATCCTAATGATACGTTATCTTTATGTTTATTAAAAGTGGAGGGCCTGGAGGCAGGGCGCAACGACAAGTTTGCCCCACCGTGACCCAGTAGTGGTCATGGATTCAAGTCGCAGAAACAAACGCTTGCGGAGGTAAGCCTTCGTACATCCAACTTCAAACCCTTTCCTAGACCCTACAGCAGCGGTAGCCTTGTGGACTTAGTTCCTTGGTGACTTGTTCAATTTTGGGGCTGTGTTTGGATCTTGGATTTGGATTTCTGGAGAGAAAATAACATGACTGGCAAACGCCTTGTAGGATTTCTATTAACCAAAGCAATTTTGTTCACATCTGCACATCATGCTGTTGTGATTCAATGCGAAACAGCTTAAAAAGGGAAACACCCACGAGGATCTTTACTTGAATAACTTTCTAATGGCAAACTAAAGTCGGTGGAGAGGTGATTTCAAGGGGTCTACAGTAACATGCAGCACATGGTCCTTGACTCTTTGTTGCTTATCCCACCTAAAGTACTGATTAATTTTTTGAACCGAGTAGCTGGATATGACTCCTTGAGTGCAAAAAAGGTCATCCATACAAGCTAAGCGCGACATTAGTGGTTTTAATTAGTGAAACTGCATGCTTGAATGGAATTACTGTCAAATTCTGCGTACTTCCAAATGTAAAGACTGTGCTTGGGTACTGATGCCATTGAATTGATTTGTGGAAATTGTTAAATCTGTACTTAGCCTACTGACCCCCCCCCAAAAAAAAAAGACAAGAAAAGAAAATATGGGTCTTTTCATAATTCCGATTCTGCATCGACCAATAACTTCTCGTTCTTGATGGAGCTTTTATCAGTTTGGCAAGTTTTGCTGTTTAGACTGAATCACTGAACCATCCCATTGCTAGCAAAATACGATTCCATGAGATCTGGTATCCTGGTATGTGAATAAAATACAGAGAGTTGGCCCCCCAACAGACTGAAGGGTGGAGGATTTGAGTGGTGATGATCCAGATCCCATGAGGTACATTACCAAATTTAGAAGTTCATGTGTGCAGTCACTTGAAAGGCCTTGGATGAGAGTAGCCAGTTGATGAAAAAGGGGCAGATTATCATGTGAAGAATGGGCTTTTCAGGTCCCATAAACATGTGACTTGACCCACTCCCAAGTGTTCCTAATCCAGTGGAACTCTCACTCGAGGAAGGACCAAAGGCCCACAGTTATCATTTGGGTGTGTGGCTTTCGTTGTTATTAAGTTTGCTTAAATGGAGGAACACAAACCATTAGGAGGAGCCTTTTTTTGTGAAACATTGAGAGGTGGTGATAAGGTCAAGGATCATGTGAGGAAGAGCCCACTGGCAAATCCCACCCGGCTACACATGGCGCAATCTCGAGAGTCCCAGAGGTTGGGACTCTGTTATCGTCTTCCCCATCGAAGTGATCAAGCAGTTACAACCATCGGATCCAATTGACCGGTCTGGGACCTCTGAAGAAAGAAACTTTCCCTTTCCTTGGAGTTCAAATTCCATGTGAAAGTCATGGTCCTGACCATGGAAGGCAAAATAGTTGGTAATCTTTGTCGTTTATGTTGCTGGAAGCACATGGATACCCTTTACGTTAGGCTTTTTATTTTTGTAGCCCGCGAGCACATGGAACATGGACCAGGGCCCAAGCTGAAGCCCAATGGCCCTGTTGCTCCAAGTTACAATGCCCACTGCTGTGCTGTGCATTTATGCCCAAATTATGCACAACGCCAGTCCAGTGTTGTGCGCCCATTATCGGCCTATCCCAAAGGGCCAGACATGGTCATTTGACATGAACTGTTCACAGAATAGTATGTGAAAGTTCAGTTTGATCGGACATTGGGTGTCATGTGATAGGAGCAGATTTACTTTACAAGTTAATGTGAATTTTATTCTAGTTGTTTTTCATTGGACGACAATGTGCTCCGATCACACAACTACCTGTACAAGGCTCGACTAAACATGAGATTGTATGACCATGACAAGATTAATAAATAGAAGGGAAAATTTCTGATATATCCCTTCGACTTTAAGCAAAAATTCACTTTGGTCCTTCACATTTCAATTTGGACAAATATATACTTGCATTTTGGAATTGGTTTCAATGTCATCCATGTTTTGGATGCCGTTTGTTTTTTGGACAACAAATGGTCATGCACCCAGCACATGACTGTTTTTTAGGGGTAGATTTGTCATTTCACTTCTCCCTCAAGAGTCAAAACCCCATTCTCTCTCTCCTTCCCACACCAAAACCAGGATCATTTACCAAGCAACTCCGGCGCGGCTGCAGTCAGTGGCGGAAGCTAAATCTTGATGTGGGTTGAAAAATTCGGCCGCCACCAAATCCTCCAGGTCTTCCACCACCGCCCCTACTGACACCATAACGTCCACCCCACCCGCCACCGCAACCTCTTCTACCGAACCGGCCGCAATCGTCACCATAGCTAAGACCCAATAGAGATGGCACTCAATTGCAAAACAATGCGCAAGAAGAGAAGAGAAACACAAACCCATTCTTGAGAAACACTACCCATTGATAGATAATGCTTCTCTCACAGTACGTACTACTTCAGTACTTGCCTTGTTGTCTTTTGGAATGAAAAGAGAACTCCTCCTGATATGGGCCACGGCCCACTTGCTATGCTCTGAATTAGTCCACTGGGAACTCATTAATTGGGGGAACATTGAATGAGTTGTTTAATTTTGAGAGGGTGCGAGTCGACATCCAAGTTCAAAATAATCCATTGAGTTTAGTATGTGATGAAAATTGGGGGAAAAAAAAACCAGTTGGGTTTTGCAATGGCTGGGTTGCTTCGTGGGAAGGGTGGAGATTGATGAGAGAGAGATAGAGAGAGAGAGAGAGAGAGAGAGAGGGGAATGAACAAATCTGGGGGAAAAACCAGTGGGGTTTTGTGCTCGCCGGCGCCGAAGCTGCTTGGTGTGCTTTTTGGTCTGGACGTGGCCCCTGGTTTTGGTGTGGAGAGGAGAGAGAGAATGGAGTTTTGAGGGAGTGAAATGGCAAATCTACCTCCATTTGCCGTTAAAAAACAAACGGCATCCAATACGTGGATGACATTGAAACCAATTTTAAAATGCAAGTATATATTTGTCCAAATTAAAATGTAAAGGACCAAAGTGAATTTTTGCTTAAAGTCGAAGGGATATAACAGAAATTTTCTCTAAATGGAACTTTGAACACACTAAAAAGCATATTAAGCACGAAAATAATTGAACTTAGACCTAGACCCCACGACCCATTTGACACAAATTGTTGTGTGCCCATGGAGTAAATTATTATTTTTTTGATCGGTAAACTTAAAAGTAATATTTTATTAAGGGAAAGGGAATTCCAACAAAGGTTGGAAAGAACATCCAGATGGGACAAAGCCCAAAACACCTATTGAGACAAATATCCACAATAAAGTTGTCCAATTCAAACAATTTTAACTTAAAACTTTTAAGGGAGACAGACACGGAAACAAATTTGTAAGTATATTCCACACCTATTTTAGTTTGCCATCTATTATCACGACATTCACTACCAATTTACATCTCAAAACCTATTGCATCAAATCTCAAAAGCAGAGAGGGAAGAGGTCAAAGAGGGGTTTGATTTTTGTGGTGGTGTTTCTCAATGAAACACCAAATATCTCAGACCCTTCAATCAAATTAGCAAAATGAAAAAAAATTTCCAAACAGACCTAACAAAGAACCTTGAAAAAAATCCTTAATTAAGACCGATCCACATGAGGAATCAGCAAAAATACTCCAAATCTCAGCAATCCACCAAGGATATTGTTCTCAAAACTTTAGCTTTGCCACACAAAAAAAAACCTTGATTCCCATCACAGATATAGAATCAACTAGTTCCAAAAAATCAGAACAACGAAGGAAATCCAAAAAATACATACGAAGCAATCAGCACAAAGAGTGCACTCCCTTTTTTTATGGAGTCGCCACCTTAAAAAACAACAGAGATGGGAGAAATACGAGAGAGAGAGAGAGAGACAGTGGTTGCGTTGAAAACTATGGGCACCTAACCAGGGAGTGGGAGGATGCACTACAGCCTTTGGGATCAAATGAATTTAAGTTGTTTCAACAACTTGTCCTAACATCCTTCTGTTTTATAATAGAGATTTATTATAGAAAGATAGGGAAATCAATTTAAAAAGAAATAAATTAAAAGAAAATATTAAATTGAATGTAAGAAAAACAATTTTAGACAAAAATCAATTATTGAGTTGATTTAAATTGAAAAAGATAATCAAGTTTTTTAAGGAAACAATTTAAAAACAATTAATTGAAAGAATTTACTAGTCACAAAGTTATGAGATTTATATTAGGAAGTATGCTCTCAATTGGACGGATATGATTTATTGAAAATTCGATCCTATGGTTATAGAGGGTATTGGATTTGTATGGATAGACAAAAATCGCTCTGTCTATGTTATTTTCTTTCCGTTCATGACTATAGAGAAATCAATTTAAAAGGAAACAAATTCAAAGCAAATATTGAATTAAATGTAAGAAAAACAACTTTAGACATAAATTAATTATTGAGTTGATTTAAATTCAAAAAGATAATCAAGTTTTTTAAGGAAACAACCTAAAAGCAATCAATTGAAAGAATTTACCAATCACAAAGTTAGGAGGTTTATATTAGGAAATATGCTCTCAATTGGATTGATATGATCTATCGAAAATTCGATCCAATCGCTTTATTTTGTAATATAGATGTTCGATAAAATTAATTTTTAGCATTGATAGACTACCTTAAAGTCCTACCTTATAGAACGATTCAAATTCAAATTATATGATGCCATGATGGATTCCGCATCCGCGGTGGTGGAAAACAATTCCGCAGCCGATGGAAAGAATTTACTACTGGTGATATATAGTTAGCGCGCAGTGGACAAAAAATGGATTTTTATAATCGCACGGAAGCAGCAACGAGACATATGGTCGCCATCCTTATCCAGCGTGGGCGTGTCTCAGCCCCTTTCCGCAACTTTCCTGCCAAAATTTGCCTTGAAGTTTGAACCACCACCATTACTAAATTCGAGCTACACGAGTTTCTCTCTCTTCGTGTTTCTGTATTTTTTTTACTTTTTTTGTTTGATCAAGACTCATGTTGGATTGTTCCAATATCTAATTCTACCAAAAAAACTGAACTGTTCCACTTCTGGTCCAAAATTCAGTCAACGATCGGCCAACGATGATTTGCAGGCGGATTTTGAAGCACCACAAGGCGTGGAGCTCCGGCCGCCGGTGGTGGTCGTGCTCCTACGCCGCCGCGCATGCCGCGCCGCCGCCTGCGGCCTACCGGAATGAGTCTCCATTTCTACGGTTTTTGATTCAGTTGCATAACTCGCCACACTCGTCGGTGGGGTTTGGTTCTAATAAGCGCACTGATGTGAGTCTATGTTTTTACGTAATTGACATGAATTAAGCTCAATTAGTTTTTGATATGAAGCTCAATTTTCGGTTGGGTTTTTCGTATTGCTTTGTGATCAGCTTGATCTCGAAGGAATTATTGATTTAACTGCTGTGCACTAGCTATCCAATTATCCATATCTCTTGCTATCGAACTCCTTTGGAGCCAGCCCATATGGGGCTTTGCCCGGATTTAATTAGGCCCCTGCTAGTGGACGGTAGGGTTGGTCCCAGGGTTAGTCGTGGTGCGCTTAAGCTGGCCCGAACACCTGAGATATCAAAAAAAGAAAAAAGAAAAGCTATCCATATCTCTGATTGATTTTGGAAGTTCTATAATTTTGTTGATTGGGACTTGAGGCGTGGTTTGGTTTGTAACTTTGTTAGCTACTTTAGCTTTGATACTCATTGTTCGTATCACTACAACGATTTTACATATCTGGATTTTAGTGCTATGTAATGCATGACCAAATGGTTGCCTCTTATATTTGTTGACTATGTAGCAATGAGGACAGACACGGAACGTAACAATTCTCCAAAAATGGGGAATGGGGACACGACCACGTCAATTTTTTTATTTTAAATAATGCTTTTAGGCATGAACATCCACATTGTAACCACTAATTATTTGGGTTATGACTCCTATGGGATGCATTATCTACCAATGGTGTACGCCTATACACATATAGATGGGTTTCATATTGCACTTTTGCCCCAACACTTTTGAAGGTGTAAATCTTCTACCCCGAAAAGACAATTAAAATTATTAAAAAAAAACGGCTTACTGTGTCGTGTCCATGGCATGTCCCTCTTGTGTGTCCCCATGTTCCTGCATAAAGACATTCAAATATAATGGGTCCCATATGTGTCCCCGTGTATTCCAGGCATGTCACGTGTCCCCGGAGTCTAGGAGTGTGTGTGCTTCTTAGTTTGTTGATATTTAAATGCACCACAAGTATGTCGAGTTGTTAAAGATCAGCAAGAAAACACAAAAAACTTCGTGCTCTCATAAATAGTTGTTGCTATTAAGACAGAACGGTATGTGCTTCCAAGAAAAATTTGTTCTTAAGATCAGTTTTGTACCACAGGCTTATATTTGGGTGATATAGTGGCTTTTAGAACAGAACTTGGACTATACATGTGGCCGTCTTAGAAATATTGGGATGACGTTATTTGTTTCCAGACTACAAGTTCATGTCAACTGTGCGCTTTCTTGGTGAAATAGTGAACTTGTGATTATGGTGACACCAGTTGTATGGTGCAAAAGCTAGCACAATTTTAATCGGCGAGCTTTCTTTGTGGATTTGTGAACTTATAAGCCATAGCATGTTGGTTTTTATACTTCCGTTTTCTACCTTTTGTAGTTGAACATTCCCCATGAATTGAGGGGATGTTGCTTTTCAACTCAAGCTTCGATGGAACTCCAAGTCGGTGAGATAGTTGATGTACCTTTAGCGCAAACTGGTGAAGGTATTGCTGAATGCGAGCTTATCAAGTGGTATGTACAGGAGGTAGGTGGTGCTAGTTTAACAAGTCAATCCCTTTCGTTTACTTTTATTGAATAATCTTGGGGATACATGAATGTTAGTTTGTGCACAGGTGTCACTGGCATCATACAGGCTATCCCACCGCCTTTCATACCGAAGCGTTGTCGATTTTGCTTATTCTATTCTCCTTTTTCATTGCTCATGCTTTCAGATGTTATCTTCCCTTTTGATTATATTTTCCAATTCCGAAGAACAACTGAATAGATGTACTGTTCCTACAGTTTCTACAGTCAAATGCTGATAAAGTTCCTTCCAGGGGGACGAAATTGATGAATTTCAACCACTTTGTGAAGTTCAGAGTGATAAAGCGACCATAGAAATTACAAGTCGTTACAAAGGAAAAGTTTCACAAATTCTCCATGATCCCGGTGAAATTGTAAAGGTAATCAGTACAATTACTTTTCTTTTAGTTGTTGTACTTTTTTATCATCTCAAATTTTGTGCAAGATTAGTATTTTAATTGCGTATTTTAATTGCTCAAAGCATTGTTATCAAATTAGGAATGGGGATGGGTTACAATGTTGCATAAGGTAGCAGAAACTTTTCCTTTGATTGAGATGGCATTTGTGGAGAAGTATAAGTCCAAGGAACCATAGGTCCATAACGATCTTTGTCAAATGAATAGAATTATCAATTTTGATAGTGGCTGCTTTAGTTTCAATTTTTGCTATTTTGTGTCTCTTTTTTTCATTTGTAATAGTAAGTGTTATCTATTCTTGCCCACTATCCTGTAATGTATTTTTGTTGTTGAGGGGTCTTGGTTTGCTATATTAAGTTGCTTTCCCTTTTAGTTGAGATATTTAGGATTAGGTAGAGTAAAAATTGGTGATTTCTTGTATATAGTTGGAGTGCATAAAATTGCTTCTAGAGATCCTAATGCCTTCCATGTTCACTGAAATTTCAGGTTGGAGAGACACTTCTCAAGATGGTTGTCGGGGAGCTTCTGGCTCCAATCAAGATTGTTGGTAATGTGGAAAATCTGCAGTCTGTGGTTTCTGAGATAGGCAACTCAAATAATCAAAGTTCAGAGCTTAAGAAGACTAGCATAGGTGGAGTTCTGTCCACTCCTGCTGTTCGAAACCTTGCAAAGCATTATGGTATAGATATAGGTGATATCCATGGAAGTGGTAAGGATGGAAGGGTAATAAGAGAAGATGTCCTCAAATATGCTGCCGACAAAGACAAAGGAATTATCAAAGAAGCTTTGGCCTCAAGTGATTCTTCTGGAGAAAAGTTGTTGGGAGTAGGAGGAGGCACACACATGTCCGCTGAACAGGGATGGGACTATAGAGATGAGACAATTACTTTGAGGTAACATTCGATGATAAATGTGAACCTTGAATAGGTAACTAAAATGTATGTCATTATGCCATCTGCTTTATGTCGAACATAGACACAAAATTGCATGAAATAGACCTGATATGTTAGGGAAATTTAATGTTGGATATCTTGGAACTGTGCCATTGCACAGAATAGAAAGAAAGAAAGAAAGAAAGAAAAAAAAGAATAAAGGGAGCCTAGGGAGCCATGATGTGTAGCTTTTGGTCCCAATCAAATTACATTGCATCTGTGCTGCGGAGCTATGGTCTAATCATTGTTTCATGCAGTTTTAAGATTGAGGAGAATGTGTATTGTTGTGTGAAGAAGAATTGACTTTACTGTGTGTGCTAATGCAGACAGGCAACATGTAATGATGAGTGTGTCTGCAGTGGAACATAATCTCATCATTTCATTGCCATTGAGGGTGTCACCTAGGATGTGGAATAGTTGCTTAATAGCTGTAATGGAATATTGTCTCATGTCATATTTCACTGCCAGTGGTAGCGGTTCTTGTGTGAACTCACTTAACAAGGGAAGACAGGATGATGCAGTAGCACTTGAATTTTGATAGGAGTTGTCTCTTATTCCACCAAGTTTGGGTGTATATACCGGTTGGTAATCTGGCAAATGATTCATCCTATCCGTTAGTATGCATTTGGTATCTTATAACCCGTTGGCCATCCAAAAAATAGGTTCATTCCATTGCTATGTATTCAGTATCTTTTTGACCCATCCGGTATGGAGGGTTCTTCTAAATGTGGGGACAGGGGTATTTGGGAGCTCTAGGGTTTGATTTTGAGAGTTACGGGATATAATTGCTCATTCTATGTTCCTCTTTCAGAATCACTTCTTTGTTGATTTTTGCTCGTGGATACGGGCTTTAAGCCGTACCATATAACTTTTTGTGTGTTTTGTGTGATTGCTTTGTTTTCTTTGCTTGATTTCTGGCATCATACTACGATGGACTCTAAATCAGTTTGGTTCTGTGAATGAACCTGCAATAGAGCTTCCCCATTTAGTATCATGGTTTGTTTTGTTATGAGTAAATTTCAATGACAACCCCTGAGGTTTTCCTTAATGACAATTGATAAATACTCCCTTCCCATATGAGAAATGACGATAAACCCCTTGTGGTTTCAATGTTCATTTCACCGACATCCCAAATAACTGTTCAACCGAACACTTGATGGAATCGGCCAAAAGTGGCTTACATTGACAAACACACTTTTTGTTTGAAAATAACATAAATGATAGTAAAAGGCTCTCAATTCCCAATAAATATGATACTTTTTGATAAAAAAAAGGTCGGGTAGAAATAAGTCATTTTGATTCAGAATAAGTGAGAGATGATAGTTTTTACCCTTAGATAATTCATGCACTTGAAATGGAGTTCTCCAGTATGCATCTGAAATCTCTTTTCATTCAGTATTTCGCCTGACCAGCAACACTGCACTGGTTAACTCCGCTGGCTAGGCAGATATGTACTTGACTGGCTTTTCCATGATCATATCTGATCTGTCCTGATTCACTCTTGATGATGATGTGCAGCCGTTCAACTATTTTTAAAATATGTTCTTACCTTACAGGGGATTCCAGCGTGTGATGGTTAAGTCAATGACCTTGGCTGCAAAAATTCCGCACTTTCATTACGTAGAAGAGATCAAATGTGATGCACTTGTGAAGCTTAAAGCTTCTTTTCAAAAGGAGAATTCTGATCCAGATGTGAAGCACACTTTCCTTCCAGTCTTGATAAAGTCACTCTCAATGGCATTGAGCAGATATCCCTTTCTGAATAGTTCCTTCAATGACGAATTGCACACAGTCACCCTTAAAGGTTTGTATGTTCTACGCTGCTTTTTAATTGCCAATTATTGGCTGATTCTTTAGGTTGTTTAACCATGACACTTTACCTTCTGTCAACAAATGAGATAGAGACGTAGCACAAAAAAAAAATAAAAATTGAGGTAGAGATAGAGAGGGTACTGGCGTATCCACATCATTTTTGACAGTGTTAATTATGTTGTAGGTTCTCACAATATTGGTATCGCCATGGCTACTCAACATGGTCTAGTTGTTCCCAACATTAAGAAAGTTCAGTCTCTTTCCATCTTGGAGGTTAGTTCTATCTAACTCCTGATCTATATAATTAACATGATTTGTAGATTTTTCGTTGTTTACAAGAGAGTTCTAAGTATTGCATTGCTTGTATTTTCCGTTTCTCTCTTCAAAAGGGGAAAGAAGAAAGAAATGACAGTGAGCTTTGTTGAAGATGTGTTTGCTACATTGGATATTTAGCATTCTCTTTTCCTTGGTCGTCCTCACATGTGCATGTTTTGCTCCAGACTTCCTATTTATTATTTGCTTTGGTGGTAAAAGAGAAAAGGCTCAGCTGTCTATTTGACAGTCAGTGCTCTTGCAACAGCTTTTGAATTTCACGTGTGATTTTGGGTCATTGGATTATTCAGACAAGTTTCCCAAGGAGATGTCTCTATAAAGTACGAACTAAGGGAAAAACAATAACTGAACCAATTGCCCGGGGAAGCAAAACGAAAATAAGTGCATTTTTTTAGCTTGTTCCATCCTCTATAGGCATCATCTGCATTGTTTTCCTATGAACAAGCAAACTGATATTCTCTATTCATGTCACCAGATTACAAAGGAGCTCTCACGGCTACAACAATTGGCTTCAGCTAACAAGCTTAGTGCTGATGACGTATCTGGTGGGACCATAACTTTGAGCAATATCGGAGCAATTGGTGGAAAATTCGGTTCTCCGCTTGTTAACTCACCTGAAGTTGCCATAATTGCAATTGGCAGAATCCAGAAGACTCCTCATTTTGATGATGATGGCAATGTGTATCCTGTGTCAGTCATGGGTGTAAGTAGAAAATTTTCAAGTACGGAGCATCTTTCTTCCTATATTAGAGACTGATATCACAATGATTATACATTACCACATTCCTATAATGATGCTACTACCATGGTATATTGTTTAGTCATTTTTTTCCCAAGAAGTGATTAACCCTGTTAACGATAAGGTATCCTCTGCCTTCATGCCATCTGATGGGAATGTTTAAAGTAACATTTGCTTACAGTTGTGACATTATTGGATGCTGTGATGATGCATTAGTCTCTCTCTCTCTCTCTCTCTCTCTCTCTCTCTCTCTCTCACACACACACACACACACAAAACACAATTACACACAACACGTGCACACACACACCCGCTTGGTCACCTGCTGCTTAACCACACACGTGCAACAAAAACAGACGAATACACTTGCATAGATGTGGAGGTGTGGCCCAGTAACAATGTAAGTGCATGTAACTCTTCTGTAAGATACACTATCTCAGAAATGAAATGGAAAATAGCATGGTATTATATCATTTGAGACCAGGCTGAAGTGTTGGAGATTTATATATGCAAGTATATTTCATTGTTAATGTGGTACAAAATGGTGAATTGTGGTCGATGATTTATTAGGGTTCTGACCATGGGACGAGTTCTTGGATTAGCAGGATAATGTTCTACCATTTTGACGTTGGCTCTCTTTTTCCAGATAAATATAGGTGCTGATCACAGAGTTCTTGATGGAGCAACTGTCGCAAGATTTTGCAACGAGTGGAAGCTATTCATCGAGAAACCAGAGCTGCTCTTACTGCACATGAGATGACTGGTCAAGTATACTCAGCAATAAAATCATGGGTATTCTTCCTCGATGTGCTAAAACTTCTATTCCCTTCTACTTTCGTTACATTAGATGCCAAAGTTTTTAACGATCCTTAATTCAATGGCTGGAGGGATTGACTTAAACTGGGATACTGTCCAGGTTCAATAAAAATATACCAGGTCCACTCAAGCATCATTAGTTCATGCAGACTTGGAAATGGAGATTCATTGTTCTGTGCCACAATGACGTAAAGCGAAAATTGAACCTTTGTTAGTTGACACTCGGATGGCATATGAGCACGTTTCAACTATCACATGAACTGAGGGTTTGGAGGTTGGGGTTTGTCGATGCAAGACCAAGCAATGTAGGTGGTTGCTTTCCGTTCCGTTGTAATAAGATGAGGCCAATACTTTTCGCTATTGTCTGATAATAAAAGTATCCGGGTGGTCCCCTTTTCATATATGTTGCATGGTTCTTGAGCTTGAAAACAGAATTGCTTGCTCCAGTGGCTGCTGCATTGGTCAAATGTTTTATGTAACCACAGTGGTAATTTGTTTCATTTGAGTAGCTTATAAGTTAAGATGAACGAATCAACGAGGTTGCCTTACTCGAAGAAGAAAATTAGAACAGGACAAAGGGTGTCAAAATCCCTGTTTTTTTTTTGGGATCATGGTGTCAAAGTTTC
>BPLS01028681.1:140647-173846 GCA_019656275.1 Rhododendron kiyosumense | reverse complement strand
TGTGCATACTGATGTTCTGGACTATCAATGAAGGAAGCATAGTAATGCGCACGGAAATTGAATTGGGTCTCTTGGCCTGTCCTTTCTGATGCCATTTGACTTTGATTTGGAAACATGGTTCCGTAACAAAACAAGTATAGGGGGGTTACTGTTTTAGTGGCTTTCTGAGAGCAACCACTTTGTGCATATTGCCAAAGATTAGGTCTGTTTTCAATCTTCCTCTGCCCATACCCCCAATGATTGGGGATTACATGGATTGTGTTGTTGTATCATGTTGTCTAAGTCTGGTTGATGCATACGTTTTGCCAAGAACTACTTTTCTTTCAGATGTTATATTCGCTTGTGTAGAATCTTACTCCATCATACAATTGTTCATATCATCAGTGTGAGCACCCTGCAAAAATAACCGTCGAACAAACAGATTAAGATCTTTTTATGTGGCGATCTGGATTAGTCAAAAAATGAGATCTACCATAGTCCCATTCGAACGGATAATACATCCTCATATATTGATAATTGGATGTTTGGTCAGTTTGCGTGCACCTTTACTAATTTTGGGTTTGGGACCTGAAGTTAACGAATGATAGTTTTAGGAGCTGTAAGGACCCGTAATTTCGGAAATTATTAAAAGATTCATTTGATATTAAAATTGAGGAAAAATTTGAAATTTTATTGAGTTTATTTGAGTTGGGGTTAATGTGATGAAATTGTTTGTAGGAGGGTGCAAGTGTAATATGTGTTTATGGTGGTATATATATGTGTGGGTGTGTGTAGGGGAGTATTTTTACTCCTCACACTCTCTCTCTACCTCCTGATCTCTCTCGGCTCTCCCTCTCTCTCGGCATTCTCTCTCTCTCCCTCTCCAACACTCAAAACTCTAACCATTACTCAAAACCCATAACAAATGACCTTCAATCCTTCATCCATCCTCGTTGTTGAGCTTGGAATTTCGTGGGTCAAGCTCGGGGAAAAAGATTTGGTTGATTTTGAAGTTTTCGGAGTCTAGGGCTTGCTCAAATCGCATGGGTTTCGATCATTGACTTGAGGTAGGGATTTCTTACTCTCGTTATGAGTTTATATGATGATTATGTGCCTAAATCGTGCTTTAGTTGGTTGAAATTTGAGTTTGTGATCGTTCTTGAATTTTCTGCAAAATCGCCTGCTGTTGCATTGGTACGTACCAATACCTACTTTTTGAGGTATTGGTACCTTGGCTCTGATTGCTTACTGGATTCGTGTGGTATCAATATCTAAATTTTGAAGTACCAATACCTTAGTACCAATACCCACTTTTTGAGGTATTGGTACCTTGATTCGGATTGTTCACTGGATTGATTTTGTACCAATACCTACTTTTTGAGGTATTGGTACCTCTGTCTCAGAAAATTGTTTTTGAACTTTATTGATCATTCGTCGATTGTATTGGCTCCCGATCACTTCTAACACTCTCCAATCATATTCTAATCAACTCTAAACTCGATTACTTGGGTTCCAATAGTTTGTTGATTGTTCTAATCCTTGCGATACTCGTTAAAGGTAATCTTGGTACCTTTGTAAATGGAAAATGAACCGTAAGGTTGTTTAGGTGTACCGTAGGTTATATGAGACGTTGTGGCGAGTGTGATGGGTAGTCGTGAGTTTGGCTAGTGATCCGAAAGGTAACTTAGTAACTCGTGTCCTTGTGACTTCATTTTGTTGATCATCTTAAACTCCTTGACCTCTTGTTCTGTGAGATACTAGAGAGGAAGCTAGTGGTTAGCAAGTCGTAAGGTTGCTTATGAGTTCAATATGCTATGTAGGTTATGGTGATATACTTAAAGGAAATGTGTGTGCTTATCTATTGGTTGGTGTATGTGATGGTTGATGGTTTGTAGTATAATGAGATATGAATGATTGTTTGAGGTTACGGACACAACGAAAACTTGACACTACGGGTATCACCACGCAGTGGTGAGACGACCGGAATTGACACTACGGGTATCACCATGGACATTCGGTGAGACGACCGGAATCACGCAAATGAACGGGTATCACCATGGACATTCGGTGAGATGACCGGAAACGAGCGATACATGCGGAAACCTTGGATGTTATGAGATGAGATTATCGGAAAGCAAAAGAAAGAATGGTTTTGCTAAATTGGATTGTTTAAAAGGGGAAAAAGAGTTTTTGATGACAAATGGGAATGAGAAAGGAAATTTGTTGATAAATCGAGGAATGTGAACAATTGTGAAATGGGAATGAATGAGGAAACACACGTGACGTGATAAATCGGTTGAAATACCAAATGTTGATTATTTGAGATTGATGTGGGAACATTTGTGGTACTGGTATGGCGAGTGAGATGATAAGTGTTGCACATAGGATTGTCTAGAATCCTTTAGCCATAGTGAGTTGCTTGTCGATAGCCATATGAACCTTGGGCATATCTGTCTATATCCATTCACTTTAGTTGCATAACTCGGCATATTTTCTTATAACTTGCGTATAGATTTCTCTACTGGGCTAGTGTAGCTCAACAAAATCCTTCTTTTCAGGTCTAAATGCTGGGCAGTCGATTGCATGCTATGGTGTGATTCGAAATGAAGATTTTTGGAAGCTAAATTGACTAGTTACTTTTTCATCTATGTAATAGACTTACTTTCGGTTATAGATGACTTGTAACTAATTCACTTTTGAATTATCTTTTGACTTAAGTTTGTAATTTTTCTAAACTCTCGTACTTGAGTTTAAGTTAATTTGGGCCGTGGTGCCAAGGTTGTAATTCTTTGAACTTGGAAATTTGGTTTGTAAATTGAACAGGTGGGAAATCATTTTGGGGTATTATTTACCTTATGCGAGAATCTTTTATCGAAATGTGATATTAAATTATGTTGAAAATCGAGGGCGTGACAGGAGCAGTGGTGGGGGTTGGAGGATTGAGTTGGGAGGATTATTACTGATCCGGGGAAATGGGATTGAGTTGGTGGGATTTCAACCCTCGTGTAAGGAGTATAAGGCGCTTGTCCGCCTATTATTTGGCTGTCACTCCATTTGATAATACTAGTGGGCCCGATTCGTCTCGTCGACACGAATCTAAAAGTCAAAATTTTTTAGAGCAAAATGAACAAACGCAAAAAAAATTTAAATAAAGACAAAATCGCACTTTTTTCTAAAATTGTTAGTGGAACTCAGCTTGAGTTCGATTGCTATTTACTCCAACACAAGCTTATGAATCAACCAAATCTTTGTCGATGTTTAATTAACTTAATTTTTGCACGGAGGATTTACAAATTGAGAACGCATTAGATCGTTATGTACAACTTTAATAAAGTCTATTTTTTGTGCAGAGTGGTCTCTTCTTCTTGGAAACAAGTCAACCCCAAAGACCAAAAGTGCAAATATGATCATGGCCAAAAAGTGCAAAAGTGCGGAGAAATTTTTGGGTGACCGGTGGGTACAGGGGCACGCTCACGTGGTGCCCGAGCTATGCGTTCTGATCGTTTAAAATTGTGTTGGATGGCTCAGATTAAAACCTCCTCTCTCTTCCCACTTGACCACTCTCTCTCCTTTCTCTTTTCAAATCCGAGCTGTCCAAAACCTGAATGGACGGCTGTGATGTACTGCTCGGACACCACGTGGTGCTTGCCATGCACAGAAAAATTTCTCAAAAGTGCAAATATGCGAACCAAAATGTCAGTTAAAAAACTGCCACTTCAAGTCCATGATCATGGCCTCAACCGCTTTACCTCCCTCCAGAAATTCAATTCAAACTATTCCCGCTTATAAAATCCATTCCACACCAAATTTCGTACCCAATTTCCCTGTCAATTCTAAAACCTCTCTCTCTCTCTCTCTCTCTCTCTCTCTCTCTCTCTCTCTCTCTCTCATGGCATTTCTCTTACCCTTTTGCACAATCATCTACCTATTTCCCATTTCTCTCTCCTCCCCATTCGGTTCTAAACTGGCACAATCAGGTACTCCCTACCCCTATATACATAAATTGTATCTGTAATACATATTGCATGAGTGTATGTATATTGTATAGATACATACTTGTTAGTGTGTTTTTACAGCCTTCAGTGGTTTTGAAATTTTGCAGAAAAAGTACCAATACCCAGTTTTGCTTTCGGTTGGGTGGACCAGAAAGACACGTTTTTGGCCGGTGATTTGGCAACTATAAAGGTTATAGTATTGGGGAATTACGAGAGAGACAAATACAAATATGGTTTTGATCCCAACATTACAGTGAATGGGAAGATGGGAAATAGTTCTTTGCTATCTGGGCTTTCTTCTAATTTTGATAAAGACCCAAGTGTTTGGAGGATTTCTTTCATTCCGATTAGGTTTGGGTTATTCAATGTGTTAGTCACCGATGACAATTTCAATGTTCTAGACTCGTCGCTGCATTTTCGGGTTACAGCAGGTTTGTTCTCAAGTTCCCCCCAATGAGAATTGCATGACCGATTCCACAGTATTCTTGTATCTTCTTTTGTGTTGCTTTGCCTACAATATATTCAATGAACCGCCGTTGTGGTACTTGGTTTGAACTTTTGGTTGCAAGTGAATGTTTGTTAGAGCATCTCCAATGCTAAGCCGAAGCCATTGTTTTGGCTTGCTACTATGTCATTTCGACAAATTTTAGCAAAATTAACTGATGCTTCACTGCCATTGGATTATAACTTCGATCATTAGGATCAATTTCTAGTTGAATAACTTGGTAAAGACTGACAACAATTCACCTAACCAGTCACAACCGTTGGAAGGAAATGGCTGGCTCAAGAAATGGCTCACCATTGGAGCTTGAAAATTTGGAGGTTTTTCGAAAAATTGGTTTCTGGCTACAGATTTGGCTTAGGGTTGGAGATGCTCGTAATGGTATTGATGTTGAATTTTATCATATCCCAAATGCTGCTTTGCGATTGAAGGGAAGTTCTATCCAACCGCTTGCCTTGTCTCCTGGATGGGTCAGATGAATGAGTTTGCGGCTGGTACTAAAGCGACAGTTGTGATACCTCCTGAAGATGCATTTGGGAATAATGTCTCTTTAGCTAGTCAAGTGCAAAGTACCTTCAACTTTACAGTTTCTGCAACTTATGTAAATGGTTCTGTTGCAACTGTGCTCAACGTCACTGACATCGGATGGCATGAAAATGGGTATCTCCGCATTGAGTTTATCGTGGCATCAGCTGGAGACCTCTTACTTTTTGTTAAGGAGAAAAACCAAAGCTTGAATGGCTCTCCGCTGCCATTCAAGGTGAATCCAGGTGCTTTACTTAGAAACTTATATGACATGTGTTGCAAGAGTTCAATATCGTATGCAGTATTGGTTTGTCCTATGAACCCATGGAATTCTCTTTTTTCCCAGTGATGTAGTTTCCTAAATTTAGTCTAGAGCTTTTCTATGTTTTTTTTTGTAAGGGACACTTGACGTTCTTTTGAGACAGCAAAAAAGATCTTGTGTTGGATTCTACTATCTTGTTTGAGTACACTGCCCAAAGACCAAGTACAAATATATAAGCAATATGGATGCCATTACTCTGGAAGTAATTTTTTGAGTTCAAATTATATGTGTTCTAGATTTTGCGTGTTAAAGCATCCAACTCAAAACATTGGCAATAAGAGGCGAACCCGCCCAGGCTCATATACTAGTTTAAGAGGTTATAATTAAACCAATGTGACACAAGCTCTTGCAAGTGTTTAATCTCTGGTGTGCTAGTGTGTCGTTTCTATTACGTGACTCTTAAAGTTGATTTTTCAACAGGAGCATTGGACGTCTCCAATTGTGAGGCAAATTGGATTACTGAAACAAGCTCCTTCCAATTGTTTTCTAAGATGGAAGCCTTTGTTCACCAGCGGGATCAATATGGGAACCTTGTTCCAGGATTATATCAATTTGATGTTGAAGTTATCGAGAAGGGGACAAATTTGTTCATGCCTGTAGCAGATTTGAGCTCCAAAGAGGTGGCACCAGGTATTCAGTTGTTTTCTTTCAGCCTACAGGAACCAGGGAGCTTCATGCTTATGATTTCTGATAAGGGGCAGAGTAAAGCTATATCCAACATGCCGTGCAATTTTACTGTCTTTGTTGGTGAGTCTTTGTTTGTTTTCTGTTATCCGAACCATTGATTATACTAGTGTATGGTAAATTAAAGGTTCGCATTTGTTAAAAGCTCTTACCGGTAAGAGTTTTTGAACGAATCCATACCATTGATTATACTAATGTATGGTCCAGATCTGGACTGTCTCGTCCAGTTCGGATTTGTTCAAAAGCTCGTCAGTAGGTTATTATCTGATCAGTGAACTGGCATAGGCTATTGTGATGGAATGAACAGCATGGTCAACGGGTCTGGTTTAAATGATTCCGTTGCTGGGGAAGTTTCAAGATTTTCAGTTGTTTTGAGAGATGCTTACCAGTATCCTGCCCCAGTTGAGTTAGAAACGCTTCAAGTACAAATCATTAGGGATTTGGATTCCTATCACATTCAGCCAAGCATATTCCCTATGCCAACTGAAAATGCTACTGTAACAGACAATTGGTCCACCAGTGACCTGGAAGTCAGTTCTGTCAATCATATGGAAACTGCATCTGCACCAACTGTTGAACCAGTTAACAATGTAAGTGGTGTTTACTGTTTATAACTTCTAAGGATTTTCTTCAAAGTTCAAACATATGGGACTGCAGTCTGCAGATACTGATTATACTGTTTCCTGCATTCAGTCTACTGAGCATGGGAAAGTTCGGGCAAGCTCGTTTGATGTCATCTATACACCTGAAAAGAGTGGAATATATGCAATTACTGTATTTTGTGGAAATATACCATTAAATGGGGGTCATCCATTCAAAAAGGAAGTAAGTGCAGGTACTTTTAAGATGTCATGCTTTTTTTCTTTGTAAGGAAGATGCCTATCCCACGTGCGACATGTGTTGCAGTTTCTTTCGAACTATTTCTCACTTCTCCGAAGCCATATCAGTTATTTGTCTTCTTCAAAGGGAAGTAGACAACCAAATATAAACCAGACACATAACTCACTAGATGTATCAAAATTGATGTTTTTCTTGCAGGAGGGTTGTCTTATTAGTTTTAGTTAACAAGAAAAGAACCGAAAGGGATAGAATAGGTATCAACCCAAGTGGAGAAGATGCTGCAACAAGATTCTTTCTTTGGACATATTAATGTTTGAACTAACACATCCATGAAGCATACTAACAGAAGTTTTCTGATTTTTCAAAGATCTCCAACACTTATCCCTCTATTTCCAGGAGATCAACGAATCCTTAATCTATCCCATCTGTTTGAAGATTTGTCCTACAGATTGCCAGATTACTTGTGAAAATATAGAACTATGACACTTCCATAATGTTTCTGGAGAGATTTTTTTTTTTTGGATTAGTCTTGGAATTATTATCAAAATTGTCCTGAGTAACTCCCACATTCTGAATTATTTAAATGGCTTACATTATCAGAACCCGAAATTTTTCTCTATATGTGTTTTCATCCTCGTATAAAGCACATCTTTCATGAGTTTGTCACCTATATTGTTCTTGTACCAATTACAGGTTCATTAATATTATGCAGGTGAGGTCAATATATCCCTATCTGGAGTGGTGAAATTTGCGCCAAAAGCACCAAAGATGATACGAAATGAAATAGTTGTGCAGCTCATGGATTCCTTTTCTAACCCTGTCTTATCACAACAGTCAAAGCTGGAACTAGAGATTGCCTCAATTAACAAATCTGGTTTCTCTACTTGGATGTTTGTCAATGATAACTATGGTTTATACACCGGCTACTATCTGGCGAAGGATGTGGGATCGTATGAGATATGTGCTTCATTTGACAGCAAGCATTTCCTGCCCTGTCCCTTTGGGGTGAATGTGTACACCAGTAAGTTCAAATGGCAATCGAATTTGTAATGTGTGTTATCCTCCTGTAAGAAGTAATGAACCAGTGCCATCTCGTGATGCGAATTTTGGTGCTGTTTGTATACTAGCATGTTGATTCTGTTATCTAATTTACTTTTGACTACGGGTCTTATGAGTTATGAATGCATGAAACAGCTTAAGATGCTATTTATTTGGTTAGAACTTACATTTACCAATATTCTGTGTGCTCACCACTCATGCCTGGTACCCATGGTTTAACTATTGAATGCCAAGCCATCACCGCTGGCACAATGGGTCACTTGTCCACACTTTAGTGCCTTAGGCACCAGATCTAAGTGCTTTGCGGGATTTATTATGATCTTGATATGATGGGTAAACGGATTGGGTTAATATCAAGAAAATTGGCCTACTCTTTTTTAATTTAATGGATTGTGTTTTGATTCTTCTTGCTTCTAAATTGGCGGACTCTTTTCATTTAATCATTTTCATCTGCTGGCTTCTTCATCTAGTGAGTATGTGCAAGCATAGTCCTATATAGCATACAGTAGGAGTTTGAGAAGAGCGGCAGGCCAGCAGCTTGCCTACAGAGTTTGTGTGTTCCTCAATGAGGTTTGTACATAGGTGACCAAGGATTCAGCATAATGATGCATGCCATAGTATGCGATGGTTCATTAACCTCCTTTCTTTTGGCTGGCATATACGATGCTAATATTGTGACTCTCAATTCATTGATGTAGACAACGTGATTGTATGAAAACTAAAATGGTTACCTATCTCTGCATGCCGTGTATTGTTTGGTTTTGTTGATCAGTTCAAATTTGGTCTACCTATTCTTCAGTTCCAGTTTACACACTTATCTCCTGATGGTTGGCATATATATCCTTCAGGTGACTATTTTCCGAAAGCCTATGACGATTCGGTATCTGTTTGGGAGGATGAGTCAATCACCTTTGATGCCCTACAAAATGATTACTTAGCTGGAGGCAATGCAAGCATCATCGAATTTTCACAGGTAAGATTTGAAGCCTGCAAAAATTTTCAGAACCGTAGCCAATAACAGATAAGAGAAATAGACATCAATGGGTGTTGACGCATTACAAGGCCAAAGGACTACTTGGGATCTCCTTTTGAAATAACTAAGCCATCTGTTTGCATCGGATTCAACAACTTTATTTTGACATATAAGCCATTGGTTTAGAAGCAAACTCATTGAGTGTAAATCTTGGATCCCTCGATAACTCTAATTTGCTAAACTGATGACTCATTCTGTTTAGTCAACTACACTATCAGTTTTGCTTGCAGCTCACTTTCTGATGTGTTATATCCTTGCAGCCGGGTCATGGTTCGCTACTACAGTATGGACAGCTCTTCTTATATACGCCATATAAAGGTTTTGCTGGGAATGACTCTTTTTCGTATACCATTTCCGATGTAAATTCCAATCTTGCTTCTGGTGCTGTAAATATATCTATCATCAGTATTCCGCCACAGTTTATTTCTGTTCCAAATCAGCTACACGCCATTGAAGATTTAATTAGCCCCAGATTTGGGTAAAGTACCACTCTGTAGTTTGAACTTGGAACATTAGAAACCTGATTCAGGCCTACTGTTTAGAATTTTATTTTGGTTGACCAGGACAATTTTATTTTGCTTTTATATCCTTTAAATTCTCTCTTGGCAGTGGCTTCTCGGGAATTGAGATACTATATTCAGATTTGGAGGAAAACATTTCTGTTAGTCTCGTTGCACGGACTGGGACAGTCCTCCTGTCTCCTATGCTCATGCAGTTTTGGCAGCCAATGTGGAGTGAACTTTCTGTAAGCAAAGGGGATGGAAATGCTAAAGAACTGAAAATTGAGGGACGTTTAGAAGTAATCAATTTTGCCCTTCAGTTGATCCAATACCTCGGGTACTTCTCAGGAAACGCTTAATTTTATGTTATTTTGCTTTCAACATTCCCATTGTGGCGTTGTGTGACACCTTGAGTCTTTTATGGCTAAACTAAAACTGGAAAAGTTTTAAGGCATTGCGAAATAGTTTCCTTTTTCACTTGCAAAGCAGCACATCTCACCTATATTTACCATTTTCAAAACTTTGCATTTGGCTCTCTTTCTCTCTCACACACACACTATCTCACCTATGAAAGTTGTACTTGCTTACTATCTCGAGTATGTTCAATGACTAGTTCAATTTGTTCCCATCCATCAGAAATGAGAACTTCTGTGGTGATGATATTATCCATGTCTCTACCATGAACAAAAATGGCGTAAATCACGTGGATGTCCCAATTTTTGTGGAACCAATGAATGATTCTCCATTTATTAGCGTCCCGAAATTAGTTGTCTTGGGGGAGAAGAATGATGAAGAAGGACTTCTCGTCTTTGATCGACGAACAAACAAGTTTGATTTCTCCATCGGGGACCCAGATCTTATTAACTTCCCTGGTACTTTTTATGCAACTTTCTTAGCAGATTAACAAGCAATTTTAGCCCTCTCTCTTTAACTTGATCTGACATGAAAGGCAACATAGGAAGAAGTATGACATCAGCTGAACTGAGTTCCGGATTTTTATTTCAGGGAACGATTCTCACTTTTTGGTCATGTTTTCTGTGGAAGTGAGTTCCGGATTTTTGTCAACCAAATTACCTGCCGAGCTCATAAGTACAACTGAGCTGAAGTTGAATAATAGTCATCAGTGGCAGGCGCTTCAGACATTCGTGACCATCTCAAAACATTTTATGGTTAAAGCAAGAGGCATCAGATTCCAGGGATCAGTCAATGATTGCAATAGTATAATGGAACAACTGCTATATCATGTGAGTGAACAAATGCAAATATATTCTTGGTGTTTACTCCAATTTTCAATTTTCAATGATCATGAATCTTTGTTTTTCATTCACACTCTGTGTATATCGTTTGTTGCATGATTGATGGGTAACTAATGTAAAGATTCTATGAGTCCATTGTCTATAGTCAAACACTATGGTATGACGGTGAAACATTAAACGTAGGCAGTCTGTCAAGTTATGATATGGTGAAAATAATACAGTATTATCTTTCTAACTCTAATAAAACGTGATTTTGCCTCTGGCAACTTCTGTGGTACAATCAAAGAACTACTGTCAGTCAAGCAAATTTTACATGTACGACTTTAGTGACCTGCTTAGAGTAGATGCAAATGCGTTGCTCTCTATTTATGAGCCAGAGGCTCTACATAAAGAGCAACGGTGTAAACATGTCAAAGCACAGGTTTACAATTCTGGAAATGCCGTATTGCCTTTGAAATAATTAACTAATAATGGATGTTCTATTCATATTTCTTGGGGATTTCATTGGGTTTCATGAACAGGGCGAAGAATTTGGTGCCGTTTTGATTTTGAAAGTAAATGATATGGGAAACTACGGCTGCTATTCAGATTGTGCAGAGAAGACGACAACGCCTCTTTTTACTGAAGCTTACGTAAATCTAGTGAGAAGAAGACCAATGACTTCATTGGTAGCTCACAGTAAGTTAATACATAAATTAGTGAATCTTAATTATTTTTCCTAAGGTGACTATGTCTCTGTAACTCCTCTCTCTGCTGTTCTTGACATTTTTTCTAGTTTTACCAAATTGTTGGAGGTGAAGTGTTCCATCCCAAGTGCTTACCTGTTTTAGTTTTCTTTTGGTTTTTTATTTCCGAAAAATCTACAAATCATCAGCCCCCGAGGTCGTATGGCTGTACCATATGTAGGAGCCCCCTTTTCCATGGCTTTTTCGCACAAGCTCTCTCTTGCATTGAGGGTGACCCAAAGGATTTTGCTCGTGATGTGAGTCGAACTAGAGACTTGTGCTTGGAAGGCACTTACCTCCACCTTTCTTACCTCTTGAGCTAACCCTTTGTGTTCTGTCCAGGTTATCTGAAATATTTTCCTTGATTTATTGTATTCAAATTAGTTTTAGCTGCACTGTAATGGTAGAGATGAAGTGTCTTGTTCCAAGTCTCTCCTATGCATCTGTGTTTTAGTTGTTCAACTTCCCAAGTATCAATGAACTACTGACTTCTCTTAACCAACAATAATTTCTCCATTGGGTCCAGTATTCTCTCAAAATTCTCTCTTTTCTGGGAAACCAAGTTTTCGTGGTGTGTTATAGAATGAAATATCAGTTATCACAGTTAGTTAACATACAAGCAATAAGACAAAGAATGGAGCATATTATCTCCAGTTCTTTTAGCTTTTCTGTTTCTATGGAGCTAGAAAACTCACATTTGCTTCTTTACGTGTGATACAGCTCTAGGATCAGCAATCGCAATTGAATCCATTTTGGTGTTTTCTCTTGGTGTCCTACTTCTATATTTCACGTGCAAATGTGCAATTGTGCTTGTCCATGAAAAACGAAGACATGCTCCCAGGGATATTGAGCTCTCTGAGGTACAAAGTTCCAGTAAGAGAACTGTAAGTACACCAAAAACTTTTCACCATCAATCCACTGAATACTTCTGCTACTTCTACCACTGCTCTTTTAGCTTTTAATCGTAATTCTACATGAATCAATGTGTGGTTTGTCCTTACCTTTTTTTGTCTTGACTTTTTCCATATTTTCCGTTGAAGTCTTCCTCTTCATGCCTTCCTTTTTTAACATTGAAAGAACACCTACTTTTGCCGGGAATCACCCTCAACCGCCCATGGAGCTCAAACATTGCAACCTCCACGTGGAGAGGTGGGGCAATGCCACTCCAGCTACAAAGGCCTTGGCCCTCTTCATGGCTGAAAAGCAGTGAAGTTAACCCCATAATTGATCACCCTTTTGGTTTATTACTCATAATTAGAGAAATTTGTTTCGACCACGAATTTTCAAATGCTATTTAACAAATTATACTCCAAACTGATGATATGTTACTTCCTGTTTTTGTGCAGTCAAGTACTGACTTTTCTGAGAATGTGGCTGACTTCTCCGGGTGGTGTCCAAGCCCCTTGTTTATGAGCCAGCCCTCAAACATCCGCCAGAGGTAACTACAAGCGAACGTTGAAATATTTAATCAAACCTGTTCTATGATTTTGGAAGGGTGAAAGGATAGAAAGACATTTCTGAAGGTGTCTACTTGTATACTACTGGCAATAGGCTTTTTATAAGGATCTCAATACTCTGTGTCTGTACCCGTTTTTGTCTGTACCGGTGGTGTTCCCGTGCTCTAAGATTTCTGGTCATGGCTTTTCCTCCTTACTTGGGATCAGCATAATTCAAAACCTACTGGTTTTACACATCCAGTACTCAAAGATTCTCACAGGAGCCAATGGCCGATAAGTGCTTGGGAACACCGGTACTGCATAAAACGAGTACAGAAGATTTGAGGCTCTCTAAAAGGCAGATGTAAATCTTTGACTCATTTTCTTGCTAAAAGTCCAATTCCTGAGGTGTTAATAAGCTTTCTTTTTCTCTTTTCAAGAGTCGCGCAGAGAATTAAACAACCACCTAACTAAAGACATAATCGTTGGATTCTGTTTGGCAGCATCCGACATCAAGATTTGAAAACGTAGATGTTTGAGAATCTAGCAAAGCTCCATATCCCTTGAGCTTCATTTATAATGTGTTGATTGGAATCTAACTTCCAGGTCATTCCGCCATTCGGGAAAGGGAGAATCTAGCAAGAATACACATCATTCTTCTCATTCTTCCAAGATCAGAATTCAGCTGCATGAGGAGACCTCTGCCTAGTCTCATCCCACATGATTCCGGGAAGAACGGGAGACACGACTGACGATACGGTTTGAGCCACTGCTAAACTTCCAACTCACTGATTCAAACCGGAATCTTGATTCCGTTCCTCGTTTAAAGACATCTTGCTTTAAGAGGTTTAGCTGGAATAGCAATAGTCTTGGCCTTTACCCAGAGTAGGATCTGCAAGAGCTTTTTGAAGACAATGGATGGTTTTAACACTTTTCATTTGTTTGGTGCATAATTATGTATATAGTTTTTCTTTGGAACATAGAATACAGCAAATGGATAGTAAATCTACGTAGCACGGGTACGGATATTGGTACGATTCTACATGCGTTAGAAAAACTTGAGTTTAGACAAGCATTAATGCCAAATTTAAGGCACAAACAAAAAGTGCAGGCAAGAATAGTGGAAATTCTTAGATACACATCTCATAAACTTGGTTAGCGTATTGAAGTACCGTGCAAAGTTGTTCACACTTCATAAATAGAATGGGGAAGGATCAACCAAAAATGCTATGGATACCGATTGATGGGCACAAATCGTCTACCAACCCTCTCAGTTAGATCACCTTCGGTCCCACATAATAATTCAAACCGTTCATTTTGTTTCGACAATTTTAGTAATATGTCATGTGAAAGAATAAGTTCGTTCAAATTGTCTACCAACCCTCTGCTAGATGCTCACTCCGGGTCCCATATAATCATTCGAGCCATTCATTTTATTTTTGACAATTTCAGTAATACGTCTCCCGTGAAGTTTTTAAAGAATAAGTTTATCAATTTGTTCAATTTAATTTAAAAGAAAAGATATTAATTAACGTACTTCTTGGCTGCCTCTAAGAATTGGGAAGTGACAAAATCAATTTGAAGAGTGCCAGAATCAATCCCGTGAGGACCGTGATTATCGATTTGGAAAGTCTCAAAATCAATTCTCCAAAGGATTTTGCTTTTTGGATTCCAATGGCAGTTGACATAGTTCTGGCAGCAGTTAAAACCGTCCTGGCAGTAGCACTACCTTTCATTTCAATCAAAGTCCCAACTTTAAAGGTAGGAAAAAATAGAGACGTCCTGAATTAGCTTAACATATATACATACACACGTGATGTGTACAAGTCAGCCACTGCTCGGACGCCTCGGACTAGCAGTCGCCACCAAGATCGTTGCTTGCAAGGCGGCTGCGAACATGTCGACGGCAACCCCATCGCCGCCGTACGAGAAGCTTCTGAGCTTGGGAACCAAGATCGTCGCCGTCGGCCGTAACTACGCCGCTCACGCCAAAGAACTCGGCAACGCCGTTCCCAAGGTCTCTCTCTCCTCCTTTCTCACCCTAAAAAGTAAAAATCCCCTTCCAGATCCCGAATTTCAACCTAGACAATCCAATCGCATACTTATATGCCTAAAGTACGATAGATTCATTGTGTACTTCCGCGTATATGTGTTTGTATGTGTAGGTACGCACATGTAGGGCTGCTAAATGAACCAAGTCAAACTCTGTTCACTCCTTAAAAGCTGGTTCAAGATTAGTTTGTTAGGTAAACAAACCAAGCTCCAACAATTTTTTTTGAAGCTGGTTAAAGTTTTAAACCGAGCTCAAACAAGCTTCTACGCAGCTCGTTTGTCCTATGATATATGGAGCTATTCAAGATCAACTCGATTAAAGTTTGTTTGAGATCGGTTTGTCGGATAAAAAAAGCCAACCTTGAACATGTTTTTTAAACTCAGCTTGATCAAACCAGCTACTTGGCTTTTTCGACTCGTTTGTCGCTCCTAAGTATATGTTAATGGATATTTGCAGGAGCCGGTGTTGTTTCTGAAGCCGACGTCGTCTTACTTGGAAAATGGAGGGATGATCGAGATTCCAGAGCCGTTGGAGTCGTTGGATCATGAGGTGGAGCTTGCTGTTGTAATCAGTAAAAAAGCTCGCGATGTTCCAGAGGCCACTGCTATGGACTATGTTGGAGGTTTTAATTTAACTGCATTCCTGCTTTCCTTTTTTAAAATCAATAATATACCATACAATTATGTTTGTGAATTCTAAGAATTGTATTTTGTATGAGCTTCTGCCATTTGATTCCACAATATATGAATAATGTTATATTTTCCACTGTATCAGAATTCATGACTCCTTACTGCAAATAATTCATTACACATAACTAAGTAGGAATAATCCATTTTGTCTTCCCATCTAGTTATCGGACCAGTTTGGGAACATTTATCGACTTTATGACATAGCTTCCAAGTTCTGAGTATAACAAGGTAGAGCGGTGCTCTTATTGGAGAATTTGGTTCCCTTAGAAGTCAGAACTAGAGTTTGGTAATCACAAATGCTTGTGTTGTTAGATAGAGTCTAACACTCTTCACGGCAGCATGCTTAACATTTCTTGAATAGATTCAATGGCTTATAGTTCTAATGGTAGATCACTGTTAGTCCGTCATCAGGGAAAGATTATGCAAGTGAAGATCTTTTTCCAAATCTCATGATAAATCAATGCATCTACTGGTGCATTTTACTGTATTCCGTCCCATTTTACATCTGTGAGGGAATTTATATGGCTACCGAGTATCACTCTTACACGTCGTGACTTATGGAGTACATAATTCTCGCTATGGAGAAGAGGGTTCGTCCTTCACTGTTAGTACTGTAAAATAACATCTACGAACTCAGAATGGGCTCTGTGTCTAACAGGTTATGCACTTGGACTTGATATGACTGCAAGGGAAATTCAAGCTTCTGCAAAGGTGAAACTTTTGTGCCTTTAGCCTTTAGTAAAGAATATTAGGTGGCAAACCTTTTCATAACTATGTATACACACACTTTTAATAGATGTTCAAAATATAGTAATGACTCGGTTTCGTTTTGAACCTGGTTTTCCAATAAAGAGATAAGATTTTCAATCTTTTTTCTGTTGATTTGCCAAAAAGAACTATATCTTAGCATTTCCGTAAGCTGTTTTTGTGATTATCATTACAATTACTTTGGAATCAACCGTTATTTTTCTTAGCTGTTAAGGTATCTCTTTTTCATTACATATGCCAGTCTGCAGGTCTTCCATGGACTAAAGCCAAAGGGCAGGACACGTTCACACCAATTAGCTTTGTTGTAAGAGAACTGACTTTCGATCTTGTGTAGTCTTGTCATTATTGCTGATATTTTGTTGTTTCCTTTCTATTGGGAAGATTGATTACTCACAAATTAAAATCAGACTGGGTGGCAACTGTGTTGCACACAAATTGACAGATATTTGCACTCATGAAGATTCATTGTTTAGTCAGTTGGTTGGTTTGTTTTTTTTTTTCTTCTTTTGTAGAAAGGGAAGGCGGAGGTGTCATGTGGGATGGTGGAATTACGTGACTGATGTTAATTAAAGTTTACTTAATTGGCGGGTGGATGTAGGTTCAAACTACAGCTATACTTTGCATGTTTAGGCGAAAGAAAGTGGGGAATTTTTTGAAAAATGAAAAGTTGAGAGGAAGCATGTCATAAACCTTTCCTATAATTAGTAGAACAGATGTTATACATAAGCTCAATTTGTTCCACGTTGTACCTACATGGGATTGATGCACAGGGGGCTCTGGAGTATTACTGAAGTGGCAGTGGTATCAAGGTCTGAATAAAAGGAAACAGAAATATGATAACATGTATTGGCATGGTTGCTCTTGAGTTTCCTTTTCACGGGCATGCTATCAGATGTAGATTTCCTACTTACTCTATCGGTTGACAGCCTAAAATTCTCTCTGCAGCTTCCCAAATCTGTTGTGCTCGACCCGCATAACCTAGAATTGTGGTTAAAGGTATCATTTTCATGCTTTCTTTTCTTCATTTTGCTTTTTATTTCCTAGATTTTTTTTTGAAGAGGTTTTATTTCCTAGATTGATTAACTCACTTCCAAACTGCTTGCTGTATGCATGTTTTTCTTCTCAGGTAGATGGAGAGATTCGACAGAAAGGCTCAACAGAGGATATGATATTTAAGATCCCTTATCTGATTAGCCACATAAGCTCCATTATGACTCTTCTTGAAGGAGATGTTATTCTAACAGGTAGAGAGGGTTGCACGTTTTCTATTTTTAGTTTAGCTACTAGCAAACGCGTAGCTGTACAATGAATTTTAAAATGTTAACTAAGCCAGAAATATGCAGGCACACCTCAAGGCTGTGGCCCCGTCAAAGCAGGGCAAAAGATTACTGCTGGCATAACAGGCCTCCTGGATGTTCATTTTGATGTTGGACATCGCAAACGGCCTTAGAGCAATTGAGGTAAAGGCATCCACGAGATGCTGTGGCTGGGCGGCTAGTGTAGTGTAGCAATGCGTTGCAACTACTTAATTCTGATGTCAACAATGCGGTTGATGCCAGGTAATCCAAGCTTTGATTTCATAGAATGATAGTATTTGTTTTCTCAATGTAGGGCAGCACCAAATAAACTTGTTGATTGTCATTCTACTTGAACCCCTTATCATGGAGAATCGGAGATCAAAGAGTTGCCTGAAGAACTTCTGTATTAAGCTTCACATTTTTCATGTACAATAATCAAAATGCTCTCCTGGAGTTGACATGCAAGCTATTTACGTACTAGTGAATATGAATTCTGTTATCTAGGGCATATTATGCTTGCAATAACTATTCTGTTGTTAAAATTGCCACCATTCATAAATCATATAAGATGGTGGTAACTACGATTTGTAGCTCCAGAGTTTTTGTTAAGATTCAGCAACTACCAATATATTGTGAAGACCACTATGATTCGGCGATGTGGGCACGCGCCCCCGAAAATCGCCCGATTTTGGTTTGCGGCCCTCTTTGGAAAATGCGGCGCGGCGAAACGCTTCGATTCAGAGTCGCCACTCGGGTTTTAGCGGTGAGGCACCCAAGGAACCGAACTCGAGAACGTTTGCTACGTTTTTGGTTTGATTTGGAAAAAGGGGCTTGATTTGATTTGGAAAAGGCGTAGACTGGTCCGTCGTCACCTTCGATATCTGAGGTTCGGGAGCCAGGTTACGAGAGGGGAAGGGTTTTATGGCACCCCCTCTCGCCCAATCCGGAGATCGGTCTCTACTCGGGCATTTTGTAAAACATTTGCATTTTTCTCTCATTTGATCATTTTCAGCCAGTTAGGGCGGGGGAACAGTCAATGGGGATTGAAGACTGTAACAGCTTGCAGTTATAATGACAAAATGCTTATGGATGATAGTTTGCTTGGATTGAATTAAGAATGTAAGGACATAGATTGGGAACAAGCACTGTGAGTAGCTCAACGGGGTGATGTACGCTACTCGTCGGGTGCGTGAGCAGGTGACATACTGGCACGCAATGGCAGAACCACTGCACGCCAGGAAACCCTGCGCACGCCACCTCTGAGCTGGCGTACACCACCTTTCTGATCTCTCACGGCTCCTACTCTCAACCCTCTGGGCTCTGGAATGGACCAGTGCACACCCAGGACAAACCACACAGTTCAGTATGTGAGTTTAAATACATATTACAGACAGATAAGCAAGAGGAAATGGCTAAGAGCCAAGGAAATGTACAGCGAACCCCGTAAACAGAGTGGGGAAGAAACAAAAGGCCAAGATTGACTCATGATATAAGGGCCACGCACTGTCTTGTGTCAAACATGCCGTACGCCACCCAACCGGGGCCGTACGCCAGGTTTGCTCGTTAGTCAGCGCTTGGCTTTACATCATCTGGGCTCTGGATCATGACCAGAAGTAACCCAGAGGCCTTAAAAATAGGAAAAGACAACAGGCATTGAAAGCTACATTAAGAAGTTCTAAAGTACAGAAAACAAATAAGCTGGTTGTTAGCATGCTAGGAGGTGATGACATAAAGGAAAAAGCAATAAATAGGCCCTCCATGATCCCCACGCCAACTGTGCTCATACAACCAAAGATGGCGTACGGCATGATATAGTTGGCGTGCGCCATAGATGGCCCTCCACGATTGATTTATTTTTCCAGAGAGGGGCCTGGACTAGTATCAGTTACTAGCCAGAACCCTTCTGGTTCCCCTCAGGGGCTGAAAACAGAAAGCACTGCAAATGTGGTATACCTTTGGTGCAAGAGATTGGAGAGTAGAAGAGAGCTTTGAGTGTTGAAGATGGAGGGTATATGGTGATTGATCAGTGGAGAGGGGTGTATAGACCTATCCCTTGCTATTCAATGGATGAATAAGAGAAAGGGAGGGAAGAAGGAAAGATGGACTTGGAGAGAGTTAATGTGCTTAACCCTTGCAAATGAATGCAAGGGTTGGCATTTATAGAGGAGAGAGAGACTGAGATCAGGGTGCACAGCTGAGGTTAAGGGAGTTGGGTTGAGTTAGTAGCCTCCCATGCATTTAATGCATGGGACTAGGTGATGGCTTGTGTAGGAGAGAGAGGGGGACGGGCCCTGCAGAAAGGGATGATCAGGGGGCCTGCAGTGTACTTTGGCAGTTACAAGGTTTCGAGCACGTGATAGAAAAGCGGTGATTTGACCGGCCTTGACCCTCCGTACGCCACCTTTAAGCCGCCGTGCGCCAGGTCAAACTCAGTCAACGGTCGATGTCCGACACGTGGCGAATTCCTGGCGCACGCCAAGGAG
The DNA here is from genome assembly GCA_019656275.1 of Rhododendron kiyosumense. NCBI lineage: Eukaryota > Viridiplantae > Streptophyta > Magnoliopsida > Ericales > Ericaceae > Rhododendron > Rhododendron kiyosumense. The sequence continues at coordinate 153,699 of BPLS01028681.1, read as the reverse complement.
AAGGTGGCGTAAGCCAGGTATGGCCTTGCTGAGGCTTATTTGGCTCTGGACTTGAAGGTTTTGAAAGGGGTTTGAAAAGGTTTGAAAGGGGAGGGTCCAACGCTCAAAGCTCACGACCTTCCATCGACCTCGAGGGAGTTCTCGACCGTTCATCATCATTGGGGTAATAATAATAAGCGAAAAGACCGAAAACATGCCGATCCAGATGGTCCAGAATAGGGTGTCTACAGGCGAGCATTTTTGGTAGGCAATAGAGGCTGCAATTCTGATATGTCCTTGGTTTTATGATATCATTTTTTTACTTCAGATGGTAACCATCTTATGTTGGGAAAAAAATGAAATTAGGACAATTTTCATCCGTATCCTTAGCAAACCATTTTTATCCCTAGGATAAACCATAAGGAGGAGGAGGAACATGTGAGATCAAGTCCTACATCTGGTCCTTAATCTCACTAATCCAACCCTTTTTCAAAGGCTGGGGTTTTGTGAGCCTTAATGGAATGTGATACTAATTTCTCGAGTTTCTTAGGGTATGAGTGACTCAACATCGTGATCTATACTTTGAAGTAAAATCAAGTCCGAGATTCATACCAATTTGTGATAGGCCTAGCTTGATTTTAGCCAAGCCACCCTATGACCCAATAAGTTGGAGAGAACCCACAGTGTAGCGAAGTAACTAAAGGAGACAGGTTGGGTGAAGCAGCAAAGCAGGCAAGAGGAGATGATTTTGGGTTCACGACTGGTCGAACCACGTTGGTCCAGACAACGACAAGTATGATTTGGAGGATAAGTTTTTATTTTTTAAAGACAAATGCAAGCTTATCATGTAGTTACCAATCTGATATCAGATTCTCATAATTTTTGCACATGGTTGATCTTCTCAATGGCTTTGCAAGATGAGCGATTTAGATATTGGGATGAACCCACAATTTGCCAATTGTATTGCTCAGTTTAATCGAATTTATGGACTGTAGACAAGCCTGATTCTAGTAATGTTACGCCAGCATTTGGCAGAAAATGACAGTTTTATTTGGATCGATATCAATGTCGATTAAGATTAACTTGTCCAAGATTAGCTTACAAACCCTTCAGTTATATTATATAATTATCCTGGAACTTTAGAAGAGCACGATGACAGTATAACAACACACGATCACACAAACAATCGTTTAATCACAAATAACAAAAAAAATACACAATGACAGGAACACCCGCTTTAAGCCACACAACATGGAGAAGAAGCTGAGAACTTGTGGAAGAAGTCAAGAATGTGTTTGTTGATTTCCTCAGGCTTCTCCTCATGGATGAAATGGGCTACACCTTTCAGTACCACTACTTCCTGCAGGAATGGAACATCTTTCTTGAACCCTCCCTTGTTTATGTAATCTTTGGTGCCAGGTGCATTATAGGTCAGGTCAAGGTCACCCACTAGGAATTTCACTGGTACTTTCACTTGAGCCCCTGTCCATGGCGCTGTTAGTTCCCAATTTCTGCAATAAACAGATAACCACGTAAGTATCAGTTGATTTAGATTGCCTGTTCCATGATACCATCTATAAAGAAATCTCGTACGATATAGGGCGTTAGGTAAATATTGCGAAGAAATACAAAACTCGAAAAGAGAGAACTATGAAATGGAAAAGAAAACCGTAACGGACATGTAATGCATGGGCAGAGGGTCTCACCCAACAAGAGAGGAAAACACAACCAAACACGATCATATAATGCAAAAACAAGGAGTAAATAGACATGCATTATGTAATGCAAGAGAGGAAAACGACGAAATGGATGTAATACGTGAGCGAGGGTCTCAATCCTAATGTGTTACACATGTTGAATTAGGGTGAGAATCTTAGGGCAAATTCTTTGTTTGTAGAGCAATGCGCAATTCGCGAATGCCTCAAAAGTCACATAATCACTTGGTCTCCTAGAATTAGGGTGGCCATCAAGTTATCGGGAGTCTGGAGGCGTGGTCATTGACCCAGGAGCATTGAATAACTTCTCCAATTTTAAGGTTTCATCGGGACTGCTAAACATGAGACCTTTATTTTGTAAGCCGAAGCTGATCGTACGCTAATTCATTCCAAAGTTGCAATACGAAATCGCTTCTTTTTGTCTTCCAAAATATACAAAAGAGAGAAATTATGGTTGATATGTAACCCAAACCAGGCGTGTTAACACAGTTACTGTTTCTTCTGCTACTAGATTCGATATTTTCGAGCTATTCGTGTTATTATTGACTTACGAGAGACCAAAACTCAAGTTTAGAAAAGGAAGGAAGGAAGCTACTTACAGATCCAAAGCTCGATAGTAGTTCAAACCTCCGGTAAACCCACTCTGCTCGTATTTGCTAGTGTAATAGTCAAGATCTTCTTCGGACAACCAAGAGGGAAGGGGAATCGGAGCATCAGGATCATCTCCAAACCCTTTTCCCTTGGGTAGAAACAGTGGACCAGGATTCCTGTAGGTCAGAAAATTCCTCAGAACTCTCTTAGTTCCCATCTCAGCAAACTCAGCTTCTATTTTCCCAGGTTCCTGCAAAGAAAATTATTAAGCATTTGTTTGATTCATGAAAATTGCTTGAATGTGTACGATTTTGGTGGGTTCATTGCTAGATTAGTGATAGTGCATTAATGTAACTGGTCAGAGTTTTCCCCTGTTGCATTATCTCTACGACACGGGATTAATTATTCAGGGGTCTTGGGCACCGTCCTAATACATCTCAACGTCGTACAATCACGTGGATTCTATATACTTAGTGATGGACCCGTAGGCACCGCCACGGAGTCAGCATGGACCATCCAATGATTTTCCTCACAACACAAGTCAGAGAAAAGAGAAAGAACCTGAAATCTGCAGATATAATAGTCATTCCCATATCCAGCACGCAATGCTTCCAAAGGCTTCCTTAGAGGGTTCCTCCGAGTAAAAACCACACTCATATTCACCAAAGCCTTAATCCTATCGGGCCTATAGAGGCAAAAAGCCCAAGCGATCATGGCGCCCCAATCGTGTCCCACCAGGAACACCTTCTCACCTCCCGGCGCGACTGCATCGAGCAGCGCCACCAGGTCCCCCACCACGTGGAGGGATGTGTACGCGGTGCCGCCGGGCGGTGCACTGGTGGTGTCGCCGTAGCCGCGGAGGTCGGGGGCGATGGCGCGGTAGCCGTGGGAGGCTAGGTAGAGGATCTGGTGGCGCCACGTGTACCAGAGCTCGGGGAAGCCGTGGAGGAGTAGGACCACCGGGCCTTGGCCCATTTCGGCGATGTGCATGTTTATGCCGTTCACGGTTACTGTCTTGTGCTGTATCCCCTCCATCTCTCTCTCTCTCTCAGTTAAAAACAGTTTTGTTGGATAGGTTCTCTCTCAGTTAAAAACAGTTTTGTTAGATAGGTTGGTCAATAAAACAGTTTTGATGATGTACAGAGGGGCCGTTTGGTCTCCCTGGAAAGGAAAAGAAAGCAAAGAAAGAAGGAATCCTAAAACACATGCTTCACGATTGGGAGAGAAAGGAACACTCAACGTTGGGCGATAGGTTGTCTCCAGATAGAAATAAATAAAGCTTTTCAAAAGGAGTGGTTGGATTATCAGGATTTCCATTTGGGCCGACTCTATTTGGAGAGATCAATTTTGTCCACTCGCCTTTAAAAGTTGGTGAATATTACCCATCACATTTTCGGTCTTATTTAAATGATCAGAATGGTTGATTTCTTAGAACTTGATATTTTAACTGTCCCAGTTAAAAATTAGCTCAATCAGATAATAGCAAGTGCTTGATATAGTCACCAAATTTTCAATTTAGGTGTTCGATGTGAATTTGAACTGAAAACTGTGTGATTTATTGAGGTTGATTATATGCCAATTAAGATGAACTTGCCAGATTAGCTTACCGGCCTTTGAATTTATTTATATTTAATAGAAATAGACATTCTAAAATTTTAGGAGAACACGATATAACAACACACAGTCACACAGACACTCATGTAAGTGAAATTATACAATAGTCTGTGGTATTCCAAACCACTCTAGAACCACAAGAGAAACCATACAATCTTGTGAGATCCATACACTTTGCGCTCCACCACTAAGTGTATGGATCCTACATAAATGTATGGTTGTGGTGTGGTTTGGAGCATCACGTAGCGGTGCTCCCAGACTAATAAATAATTACCCCTCAAATCACAGATACACAATGACAGGAGCACCCCTTAAGCTACACAACATGAAGAAGAAGCTGAGAACTTGTGGAAGAAGTCAAGAATGTGTTTGTTGATCTCATCAGGCTTCTCCTCATGGATGAAATGGGCCACACCTTTCATTACCACTACTCCCTGCAAGAATGGCACATCTTTCTTGAACCCACCCTTGTGTATGTAATCCTTGTTGCCAGATGAATTATAGGTCAGGTCAAGGTCACCCACTAGGAATTTCACTGGCACTTTCACTTGAGCCCCTGTCCATGGCGCTGTTAGCTCCCAATCTCTGCAATAAGGGTAAACATGGTATATATTGATCAATTGATTTAGAATGCCATATCTTGGTTGGTAGCTATCGACACTCGCAAAGTTGGGACAGAAAAAGAATCACCGAGATTTCTTTCCAGCAACTCTGATTAACATTGACGAGGATGAAAAAAATTCTTGAAAGATGTATTCACTATTCGTGTTGATCACTAGAAACAATCTCGTACGACCTAGGACGTGCAGGTAAATATTGTGAGGAAATAAAAAGCTCAACAAGAGAGGAAAATTATGCGTGTGTGAGGGGTGGGGGAAACCGCGATGAACACGTAATGCATGAGCAGAGGGTCTCACCTGACGAGAGAGATAAGCACAAAAACAAAATGAAACGAACATGTAGTGCAAAAACAAGGAAATGGACATATAATACATGAATCAGTCTCACTTCTCTTCATGTGTCACAAACGAGAAAAATTATGGTTGAGATACGAATGCGTGAATTAGGCATATTAAACAATGTGATTGTTTCTTCTGCTACTAGATTCGATATTTTCGAGCTATTCGTGTCACTATGACTTAGAAGAGACCAAAATTCGAGTTTAGTTAATGAGGGAGCTACTCACAGATCCAAAGCTCGATAGTAGTTCAAACCTCCGGTAAACCCGCTCTGCTCATACTTGCTAGTGTAATAATCAAGATCTTCTTCGGACAACCAAGAGGGAAGGGGAATTGGAACATCGGGCGAATCTCCGAACCCTTTTCCCTTTGGTAGAAACAGCGGACCAGGATTTCGATATGTGAAGACATTCCTCAGAACTCTTTTAGTTCCTATCTCAGCAAACTCGGCTTCTATTTCCCCGGGTTCCTGCAAGAAAATTAAGCGTTTTGTTTGATTCATGAAATTGCTTGAAATTAGATGATTACCTATAAGAGTATCATTAATTGGAGCAAATTTTCAGTACCGGGTGGGTATCAAGTGGCCGTGCCTACGTGGTCCTTGAGCAGCCCATCCGGGCCATCCAAAAATGTATTGGACGGTCTAGATTGGAACCCTCTTTCTCCTCTCACCCCACCACTCTCTCTCCTCTTTCTCTCTCCAAATCTGATCCGTCCAAAATTGAAATGGACGGCTTGAATATGCTGAGCGGGAACCATGTTGTATCCATCCGGCGCTGAAAAATTTCTTGCACTCCAATATTTTGACCGATCAGAGTTTTTTTTGGAAAACTCACACTCGTGATATAGCTCTCATAATTGTCGAGAACAATTACCCAATTTTCTGATTTTCGCCATGCATATATATATATATATATATATATATCTTTTTCTTTGATAACTTAGGCATCCGGCCCAACATACATGCTATGGTGTGCATGTGCTTAGTAGCGGCGCCACATGTAGTCTACCGTGGTCACTTGACCACCCCAAAGAATTTTTTGTTGTTGTAATACATATAGAATTTTTAGGATAGCCCATGTTTTGAAGTTGTTTGAACAACCGGTCCATACATCAATGAACACCCACTTCACAAAATTATGAACACCTAGTTCATACATCAATGACCACTAATCAGTGGCAGAGTGGTATCCCTATTTTTTAACCATATTTTTAATATATAAATAGTCTTAAAAAAATTAAGTGCTCTAGTTTTTACTCCATTTGTACCGGTGCGAAGATCTTACTCTTATGATCGTTTTATTTTTAAATGTCTTAATTAATTTTGCTTCTAGGGCTCTTTTAAGAGAGTTGTAGAACCAAATGAAGAGTATATACTATTTAATTATAAGAACACTAAAGACAAATATTAATTATGACTCTTTAGGATAAAATAATCATAAAAATAACATCTTTGTACGGGTTCAAACGGATTAAAAATTAGAGCACTTAATTTTTTAATTATATTTTTAAATATATAAATAGTGTTAGTCTCTTTGTTATTTTATTGCAATCTATATTGCTTTAAAAATAATCTCTTGATTTTTTTTTTTAAAAAAAACCCGAATTGTTTGGCGGCGCCTAGATGGGCATGGTACTTGGCGGTGGGTCGTCGCCTCACTAGTGTTAAGCCGAGCACCATTTAGAACACTGTGTAGTACGTATATTGTAAGTTTTTTTTGAACACCCTCCCGAAAAACAAATCTTACTTGTATACAACACAATCAAGAATTTGTTCAAACAAAAAAAACACAATCAGGGAAGATAAACAACCTGATTTCTGCAGACATAATAGTCATCCCCGTAAGCAGCGCGCAACGCCTCAACGGGCTTCCTCCCAGGGTTCCTGCTGAGAAAAGCCGCACTCATATTCACCAAAGCCTTGATCCTGTCGGGCCTGTAGAGGCAAAAAGCCCAAGCGATCATCGCGCCCCAGTCATGTCCCACCAAGAACACCTTCTCGTCTCGCGGTGCGACGGCGTCGAGCAGCGCCACCAGGTCCCCCACCACGTGGAGGGACGTGTACGCGGAGGCACTGGGCGGCGCGCCGGTGGTGTCACCGAAGCCGTGGAGGTCGGGGGCGACGGCGCGGTAGCCGTGGGAGGCTAGGTAGAGGATCTGGTGGCGCCACGTGTACCAGAGCTCGGGGAAGCCGTGGAGGAGGAGGACCACCGGGCCTTGGCCCATTTCCGCGATGTGCATGTTTATGCCGTTCACGGTTATGGTCTTGTGCTGTATTCCTTCCATCTCTCTCTCTCTCTCTCTCTCTCACACTAAGTTTGGATAGGATAGGTTGATCAATAAAACAGTTTTGATGGTTTACATGCATCAAGGTATATGGGGCTCCATCTCCAATAATTGATTCCAAAGAATTTTGGGAGAGAAAAGGAACACTCAAAGTTAGGCCATAGGGTGTCTCCGTATAGAATAAAGCTTTCCCCATATAGAATAAAGCTTTCCAAAAAGGAATGGTTGGATTCTCAAGATTTCCATTTGGGGAGACTCTTTTTGGAAAAAGTCTTAATAGTTTAGCAATTAATTGTTTTATCAATTCTAAGAAAAAATTTGGGTTGCATGACCAATGCGTGCCTGCTATAGATGTAGATATATAATACCAATGAGGTGTTGATTTGGGGTGGAAAATTGGGTTTGATTGGATAAGGTCTAATTAAGTTTGAGTGCCTTTTAGCCCCTTATTGGGGCCGAACATACTGCTAATGAGACATTAGCTTCGGTCTTGATGTTAGTGCAGAAAGTCCCCTACGGATAGTGGTGTGGTGCTACGGGATAATACTCCCTTGTGGAGATGGGGTACCATACGTGCACTTCTTTTTTGTTGCACCAAAAGATAACCGTGGGTATAGATTCTAGATTATTATTTCCGATACGATCCTACTGCAGATTATAGATTATGAATTTTAGTGAAGCAGTTAAACATGTCTACTATAACTGTGAAATTGTGATTAAACTACACAAACCAATTATCAAAAATTCTCAAGAACGCAATTAAGTTAATTGTGATTGGGGTGTGTAGATTCAATGTTATACTAGCAGTAATTAATTCCACTACTCCTTATGTTTCAACAAAGAGCACCGCTACTTGCATAGATTTATGTACATAGATCCAGATATAGAGATGTGTTTTGAACAGTTCAATACACCCGAATCCCTCATTTTGTGGTGTTCCCAGGTATCGAATGGCCCATACACATCTGGGTCTCATTTTGTGTATGAAAGTTTGTTCTGTTCAACAAAAGCCACCCAACTACCAACCATCAAATGGGCTTGTAATCCAACGGGCACTTTCTCACATCTTCCATATGGATGGGGAGGGTTATCGAGTGACCAAAAAAAAAAAAAAAACTACCAAGCATCAAACGTAATTGAATAGAATATTAGCCAAATTTGCTATTAGATATTTATATGTCAATTCTTTTACATCACAATATTATGATATGTATTGACACAACAGAAAAAAACATGACAACTTGGATTTTGATCAGTTGCCAATGAACTTGTAATTTCACAATGTCAAACAAAAATAAGAAGAAAAACCAAAAATCTATCAGACTTTTATCATGTCGGGAACATATGGGACTCCGGTGGCCGGAATCCAGGTATTTCCGTCGATGAACTTGCTAGGAGTGAAAGTCGCAGCATCATCTGCAGTGATCTTCTTCTGGATACCTGCCCATTTAACCCTACCAGTCTTTTTCGCACCGGCACCCCTGTTGCTGTACTCTGCGTACCAAAGTGTGTCGAGGTTGATCGTCCCGATCCACGGTGCCCACCCCGTGGGGTCGATTATGCCTTCGATATCCGACTGCATGACTACTGTCCTCGAGAAGTTCTTCCAGGGCCGTCCCAGGTACGACTTGAACTGTGCCTGGACGGCCTGGTACTCGGGCGATGCCGTGATTGTGCAGTTCTGGAGGACGATTCCCGTGACCCCGCGCTTATCGGTCCTTCCCTGGGCCGTGACCATGCAACTTTGGTTCTCCAGCGGCTTGTTGATCACCAACTTGCAGTTTTGGAAAACCACCGCGGCGTCCCCAAAGATGAAGTCGACAGTGCCTGAGATGGTGCAGTCGCGGTAGAACTGCCTGTGGGCGTGGGCGTACAGGGTGTCCTGGTAGCCGTCGAGTTGGCAGTTGTACAGGATGGCACGATCCGATGACACGCGGAGCGCGACGGCCTGATGTTTCTCTGCTCCTGCGCTGTTCTCGATCCCGATGTCCTTGGCCATGAAACGCTCTCCATCAGCGCCTGCATATAATTTTACCAAAGCATTATCAAGAAACCTATTCTTAAGCACCACACAACTTTGTAGGAATGAACCTCACGAGATTGTTCGATAAAGGTCTTAGACGTAACAATTTTTTCAGGGTCTCCCCTGTCCCGAAAATTCCTGTGCCTTTGTGCTTCCCCTTGGCACAGGGGTTTTCGGCCTCGATTTTTCCCTTATGAGAGGTGGGTGACTTACACACTGTTGCAGTTTTATATGTATTGTAGCCTCCAATGTAGCTCCTGCTTCCAGTGATCTTGGTCTTGGTGGGGCCATCTCCAATCAAGAAAACATTGTCCATGCTCCTGGTGATATTTACATTCTCGGCATAAACACCAGCCTTGACGTAAATCACAAAAGTTGAGTTGCCGTTCTTAGGCACTTCAGCCAGAGCAGCATTGATGGTCTTGTACTTCCCGGACCCATCTTGAGCCACCACGACATTTGGCGTCACCGTCGCCGGAGTGGCGGAGAGGAGCCTCCGCCCTGCATCGCCCACCCACGAGGGAACCCCGTCTGCGTCCACAACGGTTTCTGCATCGGTTTCTTCGGAGAGGAGGCGGCGCATGTTGGCCGGGAGCTGGAACTTCGACAGGACTTGGGAGAGCTCGGTCACGATGGCGAGGCCGTTGCTGGATAGCTCGCCCGAGAGTTGCAAGAGTTTCTTCATCTCCTCGCCGCTGTCTCCGGTGGTGTTTTCGAACCCGTCCAGGCAGGTTTGTTGGTAGGTGATGGAGGCCGAGAGCCAGGTTTTAAGGTCGGACATGTACTCGCTCATCTTTGAAACGTTGAACGAGCCGACCTGTTCCGGATATAGCGAAAGCATAATGAGAGAACTTGCGGGCCAAAAAGGTGTAATCTCAATAACCAAGTAAAAGTGCATAAATATGCAAGATCAATCAAGTCATATCCGGGGATGTAGCAAAACAGCTCCCTGTAGAGCGTTATAATGCACCACCACAGCCGTCTAAAGGTGTTTTCAACGGTCTGGATTAATAACGAACTCTTCCGCCCTGTGGAATCTATGACACTATTCTGGGTGGTACGTGTGCACCTTGTGAGGTCACAAATTCAGACACAAATGTCCATCATTAATCTATATGCTCCGTAATGTGATTTACTATATGTTAGGGAACCACAAATAATTTTTCATGCATGCATGCACGTACTCGTCGTGTTCGTTCAAAATTTACACACTCAAGTTTACGAAACAAACCGTTGCGAAAGACTTCTTGAGATCATTGATGGAGAAATCCAACAGCTCTTGACAATTCTCCAAAGCATCTTGCGCTCTCGGGTCCGTGGCCAGCTTATGAAGAAGGCTAGAGTTTTTAATCGCCTCTCTAATATGATTGATTGTGACATTGAACGCCACCTGAACGAGCTTCTGGGGGTCAGTTGTATTTCCGGCCGCCTCCGATAGGGTTTCCTCGCACGTCTCCTTGTAATCCGTCGGCTGGCAAATCTGCTTCACGGCTTTCGCAGACGTCGAGATCTCGCTGCTGCTGCCCGTAGAAGAGTCGTTGCTGCTGGTGGAGGTCTTCCGGGTGGTGGTGACAGCCACCGCCACCACCATTGCCACCAACAGGATGGAAGAAACACCGAGGATTGCGGCCTTCTTTTTCGCCATTTTTTATTTGTCTAAATTATCAAATTTGAAAATGCAGGTTTCTGCTATATATATGAACAGAGCTTAATGGGGACCGATCTTGTGACCTTTGGACAGAGTCTATGGTGCCCCTTGAGCTCTGGCTTGAATTTATGGAAATGGGGGAAGGGTACTTATAAAGTGAAATGTGAGGCTTAGAATGATTTTCTAAATTTGGGAGTCTCCTAAACTGAATTTTTGATTGAATGGATAGGTTTCATCTACAATATTTGACCCTTTGAGCATTTTTGTAGACTTTTTAAGCAGTTGTTAGCCATTCAAATTTTGATTAGGAAGGAGTGGTATAATTTATTTCACTTGAAGAAGCTTATGGGGAAAGATACACATGGCAAATTGAAGTAGTGGTGTTTATAAACGACTTGATAGATTGATATATTCGTGTAGCGTTTGAAATTCAGAATGTCTGGACTAGCTTTCAGGGTGTTTGGAATAGCTTTGGGGTCTTTGTGGTGTACTAATACACCCTGATTACAGTGCGCCTCAATAAGACTATTCGAGATATCATGATCACGATAAATTTTGCGAAGCCAACTCTATTTTTAGAAAGTCAAGTTGCTCGGACATCAGTAGCTACATGAGTGGACATCTAGATCATATGTTTTTGAAAAATGGATGGTTAATGAGATTCAAACAATGAATTGTAAGGTAAATCTACTTAGATCATGTAATCGCAAGTGTAATTTGATCTGATATTAGTAGCTACATGATTGGACATCATATGTTTGCAAAATACATTGGATACTATGATTTAGAAAATGAACCATAAGACAAATTTATCCTAGCCTAATCATCTGACTAGTGGTCACTGAAGGACCTTACCGAGGCGCACTACAATTTCGTAGTGCATTTCATACGCTATAGGGAGTCAAGGACTCGGGATTCGTTCGAACTAGCTCACATGCACCTCGACTAATCCTGAAACACTAATCTCACCTTCCGACATAAGTGGCAGGCCTATTATATCCGAAATAAATCCCTATATGGACAACCATTTTTGGGTTGCAGAATTTTCTTGTTGGTGTCGTAGATTTTGCCTAAAGATCTCCTTTCCATTGCCCGTTATATGAATTTGCTAACAATAAAATGAACCTCGGATAAACGAATTCAATCTATACCGGTCCGAATCGAGTGACTCGGTTTGATTTTCAAGATGTGTGGATCTTGGTCATGGGTTGACAAATGAAAAATCGAACCGAATGATTTGGCCTTTGAATTTATGCTAATGGTTTCGGTTTTAAACCTATCTGATCTGGATGAATTCTCTAATATAATTAACAATTCGGGTCACTGCTTGTTATATACAAAGCATGTGTATAACACACGAACCTCTCCGTTTAAAAACAAAAAATGATCTACAAAAATTAATCCCCATCGAACAACTTTTACTAACATTCTTTTGGGGTGTTTGCCGTTGGAGAACTCAAAAGATTTCGTTTTAATTTCTTCACTAGATATGTGGATTTCGTCTTACGTGGCATAATCCATCACAAACTCAAAGGATTTATGGGATGTGTTCGTCTACCATGGCATAGCTCCATCGCAAGTTTTCTGATTTTCGTTATTTAAACGATTTTTTCTTCGTCATACTCCATATCGACTTGCGAGATATAATTTGCAATCAATCGATCGAGGACCATATCGTTGGATTCAGATCAAAGCCCAAGAGGTAATTGTCCAAATCCAATCCACTTTCCCATTGATTTTGAGAAATGATATTGCCACATCATTTTTTGGATAATACCACACCCTGCAAGTGTATTTTTGCACCAAAAAATACATTTGCAGGGAGTGACATTATCAGAAAAGAATGTGGCAAAATCACTACCCTTGATTTTGTTACCAAGTACAAAACTTATAGGGAAAAAACGAGTGATGATTAATCTATGGTCAGAAATGGATAAATTGTTACCAAGAAAAATTAGGAGAATAAAAGAAAAGGCAAAGGAGCAAAGGGACTTTTTGTCCCACATAGTTCGGACATAAGAACCATGATTTCTTTATTAACTATTTTGTCAAGTCTTAGAATTACTGAGTCAGGTAGCGCTGGCTTGTAACTCAAATGAAGGTATTAAAGTTGTTGGGATATTGAGAAAACTCGCTCAAGCGTGTGGCCCGATGAATTTGGATGTCGGACTCCCATGAGTTAATGGCTAGCCTTGAGTTATTGGATTGAATTGATTTTTACTACTACTCTGTAGTGG